>JANHAO010015260.1:0-14907 GCA_026873985.1 Saraca asoca | reverse complement strand
TATAAATTTATTAAGTTTAATATTAAAAATTATTTAATATTATATTAATATATAAATTTTAATATATTAAAATTTTAATTTTAATTTTAATTTTAATATACATACACATACTAATTAATTAATTATATTACCAAGCTAACGGGTTAATCTACTAGGCTAACCCAATAACCCAATAAAACCAAGGAAACAGGCTAACCCAATAGCCCGATGGGTTAACACTTATAAGTCCTAGGCGCTTGTCGGGTTGGGTTATTTTAGGTCAGTCCCTTATTAGATCAGGCCACTGTTATCATTTTCCGTACCAATCCCAATCCCAAGCTAGGCAAAATTATACCAGTCCTAGGCTAACCCGTTAAATCTAACCCATTTTGACACCTCTACATGTAGGGGCAAAGATAACAGATCACATAGCATAAAGCAAGTAAAAAGCAAGCACAATAATGCACCCAAGAATGTAACGTATGCAATATAGGAAAATATAGGTAAAATTAGATAAAATATGGGATAACATAAATTGAAGAGAGACTACTTCTTTGATTTATATTAAGCCTCATTACATAACTTGAAGTGTGTAGAGTAGACACTAAGCCACACACTTCGTCCTATAGACTAATGCCACAATTCCCCACCAAACGTCACCAGGTACTCTTTCCTCTGAGCCAAAGGTCTAACGGCAAGATTAGATATATTTTTTGTGAGTTAATATAAAGTCTTTTCTCTTAACTTAGGAAGGGTTTTGTATATTATTTTACATTGATAGAAAGCTAAAAATCTAAGGATCACAATCATATACTTATCTACTCACACTGCATAAGTTACCCTAGTTAAAATTACATAAATAACACCAAAATGGAGAAAATTAGAAAAATAGTACACAATTTGGATTGCTTCCAAATTCATGCTAGAATACCTCTATGTTATGCTTGATTTATCCACTAAGTTTTGTGTCAAACAATGTATGTTTGCTTGCTAAAGTAATGAACAAGGCCAACTTATGACACTTTGGTAATCCATGTCAAAAAGAAACTAGTCTTGAACGTAGAAGGTATAGTCCAAATTATGGTACTAGAGGCAATTGAAGGTATTTGAATAATAAATAACATCTTCCAAATAATCGGCAAGAAGCATATCTTCCCATGTTGCTTTCCTGATTCAATAAGTAGGAAAATGCTTAGCCAATTCCTTACCAGCCATCTTTTTGCCTTTCTTCTTACTTTTTGTTAGCTCAGCATTGGAAAAATCCAAATCTTGATGATGTTTACCTTTATGAGAGATCAACAGGATGACCAAAAAGGCCTAATAAGTAAGAGGGACAGTGGTAGAAGAAACAGAGGAAGCAGGAGCAAAGGATGTAGGCTCAGATTTCTCTAAAATAGATACAGGTGTTTCCAACCCCCACAATAGCCAATTTTTATTTCTTTTAGAAGATGAGCTTTGATACACTCGGTGCACTCTAGATTCACATTTATGGGTTGAAGCTCAAAGTTTATAGCTTTTAACCAACAACCCAAAAGAAAAGCTAAGGTTAAGCTTTAAAATAAAACAAGTTGAAACAAAACATATTTGACTCAGTTAAAACCATCTTCAAGTCATAAAGAGTTAGATAAAGCATTTGGCAGGTGAGATCTTGATCATCCACAGCAAATAAGTCCACTTCTTTAGCTTCAAGTTGTTTAGTCAGCTACAGCCATTTAATGGGATATAATAGCTCCCCTTCACTGGAAAACCAAAAAGGAAGAACGTCCTCTATCATACAAACTTTAAAATATGAATCCTTCTATTCCTTTCTACTAAAAATGATACTTAGAAAATTGGTACGGTCGGTACGCTATGTAAAATGGATCCAACCACCCACCTTCTATCGAGAATAGTTCATAAAAAAGAAAAAAGTATCATTATTGGCCTCTCAATCAACCTAGCACAAAGTGCTTCAAAGGATATTAAAGAGACCCAAGTATTCTACATAAGCTACGTCAGACAAATAAGGATCATCCTTAAAATCCCTTGTTAAAATTCATTTAAGAGAGGAGATACATATACATGATTCAAAGTAGATCCACAAAACACAATGAAATACTTGGAATCATAGTTGTAGGCCTGTTCATCATCCTTCACTGGTTCGAAAGTAATATGTTCCCTATCTTGAATACGATCTCCAAAATAACAATTATCCCTTAGTTTGATCAAAAATTTATGGTCTTGCCATTTAGAAGAGATCAACTGTACTTTAATCATTAGATGGATCAACTTGAAATTCATAAAAGAAAAATTTATCAAACTAGCATGATCGACCCCATTGGATTCCTTAGAAGGATCGGTCATTACCATTATAATGGGCTTTGCCATTCTAGCCATAACATCAAGCAAAAGGACGCTTCTTCCTTATTAGAAGATGAAGTAGAAGATGAAGTGCTCAACTCAGGTGAAGGCAAGTGAAAAAAAAACCCAAATCAAATCCAAACATATAAAAAGTAAAAGGCAAAATTTGTGAAATGACATAGGATGTACCTTCAAAAGAAGAAGCCAATATCTAGGATCAAGCAACTTGAAAAGCAAGTTCTAGAAAAACATATAGCCATAGAAATACAATAGTGAAGATAAAATACTAGAAAACCACATAAAGATTATGTAAATATCAATGGAGCTTGAAAATGAAAAATGAAATTAGAAAAACAAATGGCAAAAACAAAGAGTAAAGAAAGAGTGAATCATACCTAAAATTGCCAAATTCAAAAAACCAGAAGTAAAAGGAACAATAAACCCAAAAATTACAAAATAGCAAAAATTTGAATTTCATTATGCTTTTATACCTTGAAGCCAATGGCCAAAATTGCACAAATCCAAAGGCACAAAATGATGGTCCTGGTGAAAGCAAACCCGATAGACACAGGAAAGACAAAAGCAATAACCCAAATGGTGCTGAAGAACAATAATAACTTATATTATGTTTAGTTGGATGGAATAGGAATAGGAAAGAAATGGAATAGAATGGTCATTTCATAATTATATTTGGAACTGTTAGGAATAGAATGGGCATTCTATTCCATTGTTATGTTTGGTGCAACAAAAATATTATAGGAATGGAATGGAAAAAAGTAGTTAATGACAATAATACCCTTGTAACAAATGATAATAAAATATTATCTAAAAGTAGGGACTTGTATAAATATAACTAGGGACTTGTATAAAATTTGCTCCAATTTTTTACTTTTCTTTTCCAAAATTACAATAAGCAAAAAAGACTATAAAAAAATTAAAAAAGCAAAACCTACTAACATGATGTTTGACATATTTTAACATGTTTAAAAAAATTACCCTTATAACAGAACATTTCTTTTACTCTTATAATAGAATGTTTCATGTTTAAAAAAAAAATAACACCAAGTTTGAGTTATTCTATCGATACATTAATTTTTTAAGTTCCCTTAATAATATAATGTTTCTTGCATGAGTTATGCTATTGATGCACTAAATTTATAAGTTCCTTTTATGTTAGTGTAAAGTATATTTGATACAGAAACTATTAAGGTTTCGTTGTTACAGTCCTTAGTATCTATATCAAAACAAGTTTAAGGAACCAATAACAATGCCAAACCAAACACTCCAGATTAGCCATATATAGCTCGGACAATAATATGGCTCAATGTCACAAAAGCATGCCAAATACAATTCATAGCCTAATACAAAATAAATCGACTTCTCAATAATTGTAGCAATAGTTTGCACTCAATTTTAAAAAATCAAAGACAAAAATAAACACAAATAGTCTCCAACACCTAGATCATGTCTAGCCTATAACATGCCTAACCTAATTTGCCTTATCTTCATTTCGTATTGTAGGGAATACAAATAATTATGTAGAATTGCAAGCAATCATAAAGCAATGTGCTTCTCATCCATGCTTAAGCTCTCCACATTCATAATTTATGCATAAAGTTCTCCATGCTTAGTATTCAATGTTGTTTCAGTTGCCAAACTCTCAACATACTGGCCTAATTTATTAGTTGCCTTTAGAAGGACACTTCTAATGATGCAATCATGTCCTTCAATGCATTCACATATTCATCATCACTAGTTTTTCTTTTCTTTCTCTTCTTTGTTCAAAAAGCACTTCCACTTGTATTGCCCATATTAAGTAAATAGTGTATAACATAAAAGGATAAATGTCATCAATGTTCACAGGCTCTTCTAACCTAACTTGATTATTGTCCATATTTTCATCCTTTATGTCATTAAGAACATCAAAGGTAGATTGCGCATCCTTTTCTATAGCTCAATCTTTACCAAAGATAATGCATAATTCCTTAAAATGAGGAAGACTCTTGTTTCAAAAAATAGATACTTTCTTGTGAGACTGTATATGCACAAATAAAAAATAAAAGTTATATAAAGGCAAATAGAGTATATATTAAAAGTAAAACATGTCTCAGAGGAAAAGTATTATCTTTACGTAAGCATCCCATACTTCATTCTCAATTGTAACATATTTGTTTTCATTGTCCCACCTAAATCCACTAGTGTTTGTCCTATACATCATATCATACACTATTAGCCAATCTCTTTTTAAAATTTTCAATCGGGATTATATATGTGGAATGCTCCTAATTCCACTTCTAGGCCATTTTTGCTCCATTAAAGCTTCTAAAACTATTAAATATCCATTTTTAAATCCATTATCAATAGGAAATTTTCCATCATTTCTAAGCTCTAGAAGGCATTCAATTAACCTAGCATCTTCCTCTTGAGTCTATACATGTTTTGTGGCTTACGCAATTACTTGGGTTTAAGGATTTGTTTAGCTTGGTTCTTCCATTATGTCTAAACTGAAATAAAAATTTGGTAAATAATATGTTATATAAATGTTATCAAACTCAATAATTAACTAACAATAAAAATTAGTTCCATTATAACAAGTTAAACATAGTTCAAGTTACAAGCACATAACATAAAAATGTAAAAGTAAACATAATTCAAGTACAAATTCAAATGCAAAAGACTAACGCATCCAAGAGTCAATCTCTAACACTAGATGTAACTGAGGTTCATCCTTCTATGTTGTGCTCTCTACTCATTGAACATTTCATTTGCTAGATTTGTCCTCCAAGAAGTCCAAGCATTACTTGTCTCTACTATAGGTATTGGATCGTCATCAACCTTAGGAGTTGTTACATTTATTTTACTTTGTAATGGATCATCACCTTCCCTACTTATAAGAATATGTAACAAGCAACAAGCAATAATAATATGATTTTATCTTCATACAAGATAGAAAGATGGACTCTTAGAAATTGTCCAATGCAATTTCCACACCAAAACATCTTTCAATGACACTGTGTGTAGATAAGTGTTTCACGTTGAAAAATTCCTTTGAAGTTCTAGGTTGGTAACCTTGTCTCCAATCATTTAAATGGTACTTTTGACCCCTAAATAGAGTAAGAAACCCTTCCCCATTTGTATACCTAGCATCAACCAAATAGTAGTAACCTATATAATGTACATGCCATGTTTAGTTACACATGAATATACATATGAAAAAAATTAAATTTAAATGTGTAAGATAAGACACGCTCACCACGAGGTACTTTAAACCTATTTCAATTGCATTAGTCAACATTCTGGAGTCTGTAGCTGAGCTTTCCCTCCCAGGTAAGACATATATGAATTGCATATCTTGGGAGCATACAACTAACATATTTGTAGTAATTTCTCCCTTTCAATTTTGATATCTAGATTTATCTTTTATAGGAACCCTCACTTTTATGTATTTCACATCAAGATAAGCAATTCTACATATATATATATATATATATATCAATTACAGATTTATAGTATTGCATAAATTTATGATAATATCATTTTTTATTTTAGCTTGAATCATTTTCGTTTTTCATTTGTCCAATCTTTGTGTATTGGTTCTGGAATTTTGAATAATTGACCTTGTAGACATATGACAACATTTAATACTGAGTTAAAATGCCTACTAATAATCTCTCCTAATCTCCTAAAATTAAATTTGATAACCCTATTTTTGACATAATGAGCAAGAATATGCAAAAAAAAAAATTGATACTCACTTATCTATTAACATATTTTTTTATAGGTTTTAACCTACCTAAAGTGTCAAGCACTAAGTAAAGTTTGTCAAAGGTTGACCTATTTATCCAAATTTGATTAATGCAAGTAATGTCACTTGAATAAATTAAATTCCTAAGGTGAGCTCACTTAACGAAAAAGTTCAAGGAATATGACTTGTTCCTAATATGCCGCCTATGCAAACTAGTGGCAACATAAACATTGGCAATAAATGAGTTTATGACATGTATAATATGCAACCACTAAGTTAAGATAATAGCAATCCCAACTCTCTACAATTGATCCATTACTATGTAAAAAAAAAATTAAAGAAACACTTAATGTGCAAATAAAAAATAATATAAGAGCACTTTGTAGCAAGCATAAATTAAACATGTAATGAATTAACAAACTTAATTTCAATAGACCTAACATATTTTAGAAAGTACATAGCTCAAGTTGTGAAGCACTTGTAAGAAAAGCATACAAACCTACATTTGGAAGCCAATCTAAAAAATTTGAAATTATTAAATTAATGTTTATTTATAAAAAAAAAAGGTTAAAATAAAATTATCACATGCAACTAATTCCGATGGCAGCTGAAAGGAGCTAAAGCTCCTCAAAGTGAATTTACATCCTAAGCTTGACATAGCAAAAGAAATTCAGTTCAATAATAATTTTTCACATAAAACCTTTGGCCATGGCAATTACTCTTGAGCAATTAAATAAGCAAAAATTGGAAAGTGCAAAAAGATATGTGTAACTTGGTGTTTCTAAAACTTGTGAATGCTTTTTGATATCTGGTTCAATACAAAGTGTAATATGATTTCCAAGTCAACGTGTTTGATATTTGTCACTTCAAGATTGGTCATAAATAACTAAATTTATGCAACTGCACTTCTGAATAACAAGTAAACAAAACATGATAAATCTAAACATCACATTGTCTTTATGCCATGGACTCTGTTTTGTTCTCTTAATATTGCCCTATATAGATTTTGGCTTTGTACATAGACTTCATTTGAATTAGGTATGTATTTACTGGTTTTATATATTAATTAATGGATAATTACTTATGCTAAATTCTTCAAAAAAAAAAAACTAACCTATAATTTGTCATTAATTTATGTTGAATTATCCAAAAAATTCTTACCTTGTAATTTGTCATTAATTGACATGTAGTTAACATTATAATTCAACATATGCCAAAGTGGGTTGAAGCTATCCCCTTTTGAGTATTTGCCAAATTGCTAAATAGATTAAAAAGCCTATCAAGCAATAATCCAAGTAAATAAATTCCTTTCATACCATAATTATAAGTGCATAATTAGCACAACAAAATGAATGTTTACACCAATTTTCATGTTTGAAAAGGTTCATCATTAACAAATAAACAATTGTTAATGTAGAAGAAGAATTCCATGCCAAGCAAAAATGAAAGATGAGCAAAAAAACAATTCATAGATTTTACACCCAAAAAAAATATAATAAAGGTAAAAATGATTCAAAGAAATGAAGACAAAAACCCATACCTTTGAAGCAATCTTTAGACAATGACAGTGCTTAGTGTTAATCATAATGGCAAAAAAGTGAAAATAAAAGGTTGAATAAGGCATTTTAATCAAATAATAGTGTTGGAATGTAGAAAAAATAATAAGGACAACCATGTCATAAACCCAATCCATGAATGATGGAATAATTCATTCCATTGTTTTTGTAATGGAATGGAGATTTCATCATTTGATGGAATGAGCATTCCCATTTTGTAATGCATACCAATCAAACTTTTTGCCTATTCTCATTCCATTTCATCTAACTAAATGTAATGTTAGTGCCTCAAGAAGGAATGTGTAACAATTAAGAGCCATTAATAGGGATCCATAAGAGGAAACCAAATGAAGCACAGGTCGAAAGCAACTGTCAGAAAAGAGGACAAGTAACGACACCTTGTCAAATAGACTTCATGTAAATATAAATATCCTGGAGGCAATCAGTTGTAATTACATTGAAACTACAGATCTTAGTATATTTAATAAACATAATGTGTTGGCCTCTTTATCAATTTAATTTTAATATATATATGTTTTGATATATGTATATTATATTGGATAAAGTCCTTGAAATATGATTGTATATAAATTAATTACAATTGGGATTTTAATTATTAGATGATTTATATATATAATTATATTTCTAAATATCCATGGTTGTTGAATTACTGAGACAACAAAATATTAATAATTTATGAGTAAATTAGCATATGTTACCTTACATTTTTCTAAAAGAATGTAGTGATATCATTTACTATAGATATGTTGATATCTGGATAAGACATATGGATATATGTTATGCAACATATGATTGGATTGACTCATCATAAGAAATAATATAGAATGTTACCATGTGTCAATGAACTTCTCATGTGAGAGGTGGTGTAAGCGATCATTAGACTTAAGATCAACATTGTATCTTATATATGGAGTTGTATACTTTGATATTATTCTAAACTTGCACTCTTAAAGATTATATATAAATAATTGTTGGATGCACAATTACATAAAGATAATGATTGATTAAGAAAGAATTCATGCTCCTTGGCAACAAGGAAATTTAAAAGATATTTTGACACTTGTGTTATGATCAAAATTATAGGCCTATGTATTAATACATACATAAAAGGAGTTTTATATATGATCAATTATGAGATAGCACATAGTCAAACGTGCATATATAATTGCACATTCAAATTAGGGCTTACACGAACCATACCCTAAGTCCAATTTGAATTTCAAGAGACGAAAGGATCGAATTACACATTAACACCTCATCACAAAAGGTTTGATTTTCACAAATCCATTTCTAGCACTTGGGTGGTCATGATGCTTTGCTAAAAGCCAATTATAATCTATGAATTTGTTTGAAGAATTTAGGGAAATTATATTTGAATTAAAAAAGTTTTAATTAAATTAAACATATAGAAGCTTGTAAATAAATTCATTGTTAATGTACGTTGAAATCTAATAGATCACATACAATAAAATCTCTTTGATCCAAAGTCAAAAGAAAAATTAGAATGCAAAATATTTTAAATTCAAGTTTTGAATTAGTGAACATCTTGAAAAATTGAAATGATTAATTAAATATTCTAATATGATTAGAAGTATTAATTAATCAATAATTTAATAATTCTAATAGATATTACAATTATTAAATAGTAGCAAATTTCCAATTTTGATATTTGAATGTTGTTAGAATATTCATATTAACTACTGAGCAAATCATAAGTGAAAGAATAGTTCTTCACTTAGAAAATTGTTTCAAATAATAAATTATAATAATTTAAAAATTATTGCGTAAAAGAATTTATAAGTTTGTACTCATAGTTTGGGCATATTGAGCACAAGAGGAGAACATATGAAGGTTAATGAGTTTTGACTCATTGAAGAATAAACTCTTTAGGCTAAGAGGGTAGCACACAAGTCTAGAGTATCAACCCTGGTCATGCATCCCTTCCACTTGGAAAAGTAGACAGCACAAGCAAGGATGAAACCCTAGCTTGTATGCTACCCTTACTTGTTTCCCACTTTTGCTTATGCTCCAATTTCTTCTATTTAAAAGAGTAAGATGTCAACCCTACAATATACACATGAAACAGTGCAATACACCAAGCATGTATGTTGTGTGCCCAAATACTCTCTTAGTATGATCTCTCTTCTCATCTCATATTTGTATTCAAACACCAACCTTAATCAAGAGAATTCATGATTCTTTAGAGAGCTAGCACCTCTTAAGCTACGTGGTTGATTTTCCTAATCTACCTTTTGCGTGAATATTGATGGAGGCTTTAAATCAAATTAGTTCATGTGGATCACCATTGTTATTGGATATCTATTTGAAAGAGTTGTGCAAAGACAATCCAGAGGACTTGATCATATAGTTTGTTAGAGAGTTTGTGAAATTCCTTAGAGATCAAATTCAAATTTAAAGACTCAAGATTCTGAGAATGACTCCTGAGAAGGCATAATTTATATCATTACTTTCATGTTATTTGAATTATACAATACTTTAATGAATTAATTTGTAAACAACATGTTCTAGGTTTGAAAATAAATTAAAATTTTGCTACCATGCTTAATGCTTTTAATCTATTTGTCCCAACACTTAAAATGAACAAAGTCCAAAACATCCACACCAATTGACCTAGTCTAAGCCAAATGGTTCATTTTAGACATAAAAGAAGAAATACCACATGACTTCCCCTATTGCTCCTAGAGCATGCTTTCCACACTTAATGCTAAAATCTTGAATCAAAGGCTCTACTATCACACCTTTCTCACACTTATAAAGTCCTTTCTTTAGAATCTAGCCCACAATTTTCAAAGCCTATGAAATAGGCCAGTAAAATTGGTTGAGAGACAACCACTCAAGCATAGAGTTAATGGATGTTGAAGACTTCTTGATGAAAAGTTATATGAATGGTTGAAATGGTGCCATGCTCATTTAATATGTTGCTTAAGGATGGCTCTATAAAATGAGCTCAATTCATTTGGAAAATAACACACCAAGAAGTAGAAGCAACAAGCTTCAAAGAAGAAAAAAAAACAGAGAATTCCTATTTGTATTCTTTATGAGAGTGAGTTGTGGGTATCACATTAAAAAAGTAAAAGAAAATTATAGTGCTCTAAATTGAGAGTATTAGGAGTGATAAATTGTGATGATTGAGTTACAAATCTGGGAGAGAAAATATTGAATAGAGAGGAAAAAAATACTACAATATCTCTTATACCAATTTTATTACATAGTAAATATTTTTCAGAGTCCAACTCGTGATTTTTCCTTCTAAGATTAAAGAGGATTTTCCATGTAAAAATTTTTGGTGTTCATTAATCTTCTTCTATTTTATTTTTACATTTTTCTGCTACACATGTGTACTCTAGCCCTAATAACTGGTATTAGAGATCAGTTGCACTATTAAAATTATTTTGTAATTTATATTGGCTAGTTATACTGCCTTTGGCCTAGCAAAGCAGCCTAAATTTTTTCTTCATTGTTAGCTAGTTTTACTACCTGTAGTTATTGTAATTGCTTATTTTTATTGTAATTGTTTATACATAGAGTATACTTATGGGATTACTCAACAAAATGAAAAGCAGTTTGGAACCATAGTGTAGTTGAATGCAATAAATAATTCATTATGGAAAACCATGATGGAAGACCACCTCTATTGTAAAGATTTATATGAACCAATAAAAGGTGATGCAGCTAAGCCAGAGAAAATTTTAAAAGAAGATTGGAAGAAAATGAAAAATAAAACACTAGCTACCATACACTAGCATGTAGATCTTTCAATTTACAATCAAGTTTCCAAAGAAAGTGATCCACACACTCTTGGGGAAAATCCTGAAAATATGTACCTAAAAAAGAATGCCTAAGGAAGAGTTTTTATCATAAGAAAACTCATAAATCTAAAACTGAAAAAGGGACAATTACTTGCAGAGCATCTAAACGAGTTTAAAGACATAACAACATAATTATTATCAGTCGGATAAAGCATGGATGATGACATGCAAGCCATAATCCTTTTAAGATCCATTCCTGAATCATGGAATCCTTTAGTAATTTCATTAAACAACTCAGCACCTGATGGAAAAGTGACAATGAGCATAGTGAAAAATAGTTTGTTTAATGAAGAAACTCATTTGAAAGATGTAGCTAGTAATGACACACAAGCCCTTATAGTAGAAAATAAAGGTAGAAATCAAAATAGAGAACAAAGTGGAAGATCTATATCTAGAGGAAGATCCAAGTCCAAAAGCAAATTGCAGTGTTATCATTATCAAAAGCCTAGACACATAAAAAGAGATTGTAGACTTCTAAAACAAAAAAAAGGGAAGAAAAAGATAGATAACAATGTAATTGCCGCAACCTCCACTAGTAATGATGGAGTCACTCACTTTTGTAATTATGAAGGAGAATATTTTCATTTGGCAGAATCTGAAGTCGAATGGATAGTAAATTTCGATGCCTCATACCATTGTGTTCCTAAAAAGGAATACTTCACAACGTATAAAACTAGAAGCCTTGGATCCATCAACATGGGAAACAAAAGCACTTCTCAAATTGTGGGGATCAAAAACACTTTTATGTAGATAAAAACTAGCTGCATAATGACTTTGAAGAATGCAAGGCAAGTTCCTGACCAATAGTTGAATCTATTTTTTGCAAGCACTCTAGATAAAGAAGGATATGAGCATTTTATAGGCAAGGGTATATGGCAACTCACTAAGGGATCCTTGGTTGTAGTAAGGGAAGAATGTGTTGCTCACTATACAAAACTCATTTAAAGATCTATGGAGATAAATTGATTGCAATTGAAAATGATGATTCACCAAACTTATAACATAAGCAAATGACGCACATGAGTGAGAAAAGGTTACAACTTTTGGCTAAGCAATCCCTCATCCCAATGGCCACAAATGAACCACTAAACCCTTGTAAACAATGTTTATTTAGAAAACATCATTGAGTTTCATTTCAAAAAAAACTTAAAAAGAAGGAAACATAAATCAAGAGTTAGCACACTCTGATGTTTATGGTCCTATCAAAATAAAATATTTGGCCATTAATAAATACTTTGTCACTTTCATTGATGATGCTACAAGAAAGACATAGGTATATTTGTTACAAACAAAAGATCAAGTATTTTAATATTTTCAACAATTTCATGCCATGGTGGAACGAGAGACCAGATTACCCTTAAAGTTTCTTCATATTAACAATGGAAAAGAATACACATCTTAAGAGTTTAAGGCATATTGCTCAAATCATGGTGTAAGACATGAGAAGACAGTTCCTGGTACTCCACAACATAATGGTGTTATAGAAAGAATGAACCAAACAATTATAGAGAGAGTTCCACTACCTAAATTATTCTAGGGGGAAGCTGTCAACACTACAGTCTACCTAATCAATAGATAATCATCAGTTCCTTTGGGTTTTGAAATACCAAAGAGAGTTTAGACAAGCAAAGATGTTAGTTACTCTCACCTAAAAGTGTCAAGCTGCAAAGCATTCATGCACATGCCAAGAGAACAAAAGTCAAAGTTAGACGACAAATTCACTTCCTATATCTTTGTTTGATATGGCAATGAGAAATTTGGCTACCGATTGTGGGATCCAAGATGAAGAAAGTTGTTAGAAGTAGAAATGTTGTGTTCTTTGAACATAAGGGAATAAATAAAGTATAAACAAATGACACAACTGATAAAGCTTTTGATAAAAGCATAGATGATCAAACACCATCAAGAACTCCATCAGAAAGTGCCACTAATGAAAGGGAGATACAAGAATCATGATATAGGATAGATGTAAAAGAGCAAACCATGGAAGAACCAGAACCAAATGGAATAAGTGTTGAGCAAAGGGAGCAACCACAAATGGTGGAACCCCAACTAAGGAAGTTTACCAAATACCATAAGCCACCTACAATGTAGCTCAATTCTAAATATATTTTAATTACAAAAGAAGGGGAGCCAAAAATTTTCAAAAGGTTCAGTCTCATAATGATAAAAACTCTTGGATCAAAGCTATGCAAGAAGAAATGTATTCTTTGTATAAAAATAACACTTATGAGTTAGTGGAACTTCTTACTGAAAGAAAAACACTCAAAAATAAATGGGTGTTTAAAATGAAGAAAGATGGCGACAAGTTGCTAAAACACAAAGCTCAACTGGTGGTGAAAGGCTTTGGTCAAAAACATGGCATTGACTTTGATAAAATTTTCTCACCAATTATAAAGATGAGCTCGATTCGAGTTATACTGGGATTAGTGGCCAACATGAGTCTTGAATTAGAGCAACTTGATGTAAAGAATGCATTTCTCCATGCTGACTTGGAGGAAATGATCTACATGGAATAGCCAAAAGTATTTACTGCAAAAGGAAAGAGCATTTAGTCTGCAAATTGAATAAAAGTCTATATAGATTGAAATAGGCTCCTCAACAATGGTATAAGAAATTTAACTCTTTCATAATGGGTCATGGATATACCAAGACTAATGCAAATCATTATGTATATGTGAAACAATTTCCAAGTGAAAAGTAGACAACATGTTGATAATAGGACATGATATAAAGATGATTGGCAACTTGAAAATGGACTTATCAAAATCTTTCGACATGAAAAATCTAGGGCCTGTAAGGCAAATTTTGGGAATGCAAATTTTGCAGGATTAGAAAGCTAAAAACCTTTGGTTATCACCAGAGAAATATGTGGAACAGGTTCTTGAGAGATTTGGCATAAAGAATTCTAAGCCAGTTAACACACCATTAGCCCATCATTTCAAACTTAGCAAAAAGAGGTATCCCACTACATAACAAGAAAAGAAAGTTATGTTAACAATTTCACACTCCTCTACAGTCGGGAGTTTGATGTATGCAATGGTATGTACCTAACCACATATTGCTCATGTAATTGGACTTATGAGCAGATTCCTCTCAAACCTCAATAAATACCATTGGAAAGCTGTTATGTGGATATTGAGATACCTACAAGGTAGTTCCAAAATGTGTTTATATTTTAGAGGAATAGAACCAATTTTGGAAAGCTATACAGATGCAGATATGGTAGGCGACCTAGATAGTAGAAAGTCTACTTCAGGATTCTTATTTACTTTTGTAGGGGAATGTCACGACCCAATTCCCGGGTCCATGACCGGCGTAGAAGATTACCATCAAGAATCCCTTTCCTTTAGGAAACCCCCTACAAGTCTTACCATGCACGTGACATAACACTAATGCACATAAATTCCATTGACCAATCAATATAAGTTTTATT
>JANHAO010015259.1:0-14911 GCA_026873985.1 Saraca asoca | reverse complement strand
TGTAATAAAAGAACTATTTGTAATAAAAGAAATAAATTTGCATAACATAACTGTTCTATAATCAGTTCAAATGTTTTGTCACCTTCTGTAATATATATATCATGGATTTACCACCAAAAGTAAGTGTATAATGTATAATCCAAAATATAAATAATAAGAACATCATGGTTTCTTATTCACTGAGTTTCGAAGAAACTCACTCCTGTTGTTTCCATGTTTTTCAGTGCAGCTCAGTTCTCGAGTTCCCTCCATTCCACTTGAATACCTTCTGCGGAGATAAAGGTATAAATGGT
Source organism: Saraca asoca (assembly GCA_026873985.1). Lineage (NCBI taxonomy): Eukaryota > Viridiplantae > Streptophyta > Magnoliopsida > Fabales > Fabaceae > Saraca > Saraca asoca. The sequence goes on along the minus strand of JANHAO010015259.1, from coordinate 14,618 downwards.
AATGTGAAATGGCAGTTGGATAGGAATGTACATTGCATTATGTATGTTAGTGTTGTTTGGATGCCCAATAGGATGTGTTTTGTATAGTCTGGGCCACTGCATGTCTATTATATATTTATACAGGTTGAATGGGCGTGTAGTCCCTTTGTTTTGAATATATGGCCATGTGCCTGGGTGTCCAGAAAATAGAGGAAACTCTGTCAAATTTTTGGTAGAGGTAATAAAGCTATATGGATTGGTTAATGAAAGTCATGTGCGTTAATGTGTCAGGTCATGCGTGTGGTAAGGCTTGTAGGAGGCTTTCATCAGGAAAAGGGTTCCTGATGGTGACCTTCTACGCCGGTCATGGGCCCGGGGTTGGGTCTTGACAGATCCATGGATTTTTTATCTTCATATCAATGTATTATGGCTCATTAGAACCCCTTTGAGTTAGGAGAAAAGCCTTTATGTTAACTTGAAAAAAGTATGTTCACTTGTGCCAATAGGGTTTTAGCTTGAAATACTCTTTAGGGGGAGTGTCCAAACATTCATCCAGGAGATCGGGTCTATGGTTAGGAGCCTCCTTACACACTTAGGAGCCTGTAATAAGGCTTTTAATGTAAATAAAGAAGTAGCCCCTCTTTTATTAAAATATTGTCCCATAAAATTTATCTATTTTTGGCTGCAATTGTTCAAATTGCATAAACACATCATGTTTACTAATATGAATTACTTAGTGGCCTTTATATGCTATTTAGTTGCTTATGTGTTATGTGATTTGTACTTATAATTATCTTGATGTGATATAAATTATAAGTGTTGCCTGTTATTTTCAAAATTGAAATGGTGTATAACCAGTTTGTTAACTTATTCTTAAGTACTAAGTGACTAAATGCCAAGCGAAGAGTTTAAGAGTCGCACATTCTAACAATCGAGCTACTAGGTCATGACACTATGGTATGACTCTAGTTTTAATTTACTTACTTGAGGTTAAAAGTGTCATAAAGAGGTAAACTATGGTTTACACCATTAACAATTTGCTCATATGTACTAATTTTTCATCCAAGTTTAATGAATTTTTTAACATGTCAATCATGTGCTCCATAATTAGTAATAATTTGACTCTAATTATACCTCATCATTCCTAATTTCATCTTTTACTTAAATCTAAAGTCGAAGAAATTTTATAGAAATCAAATGTAATTTTTTTTTAGGGTTTCAAATTAAGGTAGAAGAGGAAATTGGGAACGATGAGGTGAAATCAAAGTCAAATTAGGGCTAATTAGGAAATATATGATTGACATGTAGTAAAAATCCGTTAGATTTAGACGAAACATTACTACAGGTGGGCAAAGTATTAATAATGTAAATCATAGGTTGCCTCTTTGTGTTGTGACATTTTGAATCACACGTGAATAAATTAAAATTAAAAACATATCACAAGTGAATGAAGTATATTTTTTACAAAAAAAAAAAAAAAAAGCAATGTTGAAATTTTATTAATAAAATAATAATAATAAATTTGGTATGAACCGTTGGAAATTAGCCGAAGTCTACCCTAACTTTCTAAAAACATATAATGTAGTCTAAATTCGTTTGGTTTTTTACTGGAGGTATATACATAGCATCCTATGTGGTATCCTATATAACTAAAAGTGCCGCATGTGCTTACATGATTTTTTTTCCTTCCTTATGTCTTTTATTTTCTTGAAATCTTTCTATTTTTTCATTATCCTCACTGTTGGGCGGGGGAGAGGGATAGGGAAAGGGAGAGGAGAAGAAGTCGGTGATAGTGAAGTAACAAGGAAAACACAAGATAACTTAAAGAAAATGGAAGAGGGGGAGATTGTAAAAGAAAAGAAAAATAAACATGTAAACACAAAGGATTATTTTTAACAATGTAGGGTGTCATACATGTACTTCTGAGAGAAAATCAAACGGAGTTACACTAATAAGTAATGTTACATATTTTTTGAAAGTTACGAGATAAATTTATTTTAAATAAAATTTAGAATATAAGATTGAAAATTCAGTGAAAATTAAGGGATAAAAATTCATTTTTACCAAAAAGAAAAAACCAGTGTCCGAGGAAAAGAACTTGTAGAATCCCTGACAGCGAAAGAGTTTTGAGTAGCAGATGAGCGGCGGCATTTCGGAAGCAGCATCGGAAGGAAACAACACCACCTTACTCTGGAGAAAGTGTGCGAGCATTTGAAGTGAGGAAGAAACAGTATATTACTATCTTCCTCATTTTTGCAATTTTTCTTTTTTTTGGCAACTTTTGGAAACTGATAAGCACTATATCACACTCAAAAGTTGGGAAATGTTTTTCCAGTATGGAAAGGAATGGAATATGCTGTTGATGCTGGAAATGCAAGTGTAGTTGGTTGATTGTGGTTTTGTTGAAATAAGGAATAGAATGAAAAATCGGAATTTGTGGAAATATGTGAAAAAAATTCATGAAATGTGGTTAGAAGGAATTAATTTTGTAGTTAATAAGAGGGAACTCGATCTGCATTTTCATGAAACCCAATTTCTCAGAATTATATAACATTTATTGATTCTATAAATTTTTTGTAGAAGAGGTCAGTTTGATTATAATTAGTCTATATTTATTGATTTTATAGTTAGTGAGAGGGAAATAATTAATTGATGAGCTTTAAGATCTTGCATCTCGAACTTAGTTGTTGATAGTTGTTTACCTTCTGAGGTGGACCCTCAATGAAGTTTCATTGATGATATGTACTAGATGCTTGAATGATATTAAATGGTTCTTTGTACTAGTGGGAATAGACTTTGTTCAATGTATTGTTATTATATCTGAACAAAGTGTGATGAACACTATTCTTTAATCAAATGAGAAATTGCAAGGAAATCAGGCATAAAAGATTCAATGTAAACAGGCTTACTGGTTAGCATGATGGTGGTTGTGTTTTTAGGAAAGTTTTAGCAAATTAAGGTGCCAATAAGTGTCATGAAGTGATATAGACCTTGATGTGTTGGCATTACAAGACAAGGGATAGTGTTCTGTTAAATTTGTATTGTGCCATGCACAAACCATGATTGAAAAAGTTCTTCTCACTCACATTCGATTTTAAAATTTTGTTTTGGACTCTTTATGTTAGTGTGAAGATATATAATTCATATCTTTGACATGAATTACACTGCTGTGTGCTGTGTTGCTTGTTGACCCTTTTTCCTTTCTCAAAACTTTCCAAGAGACTTTTCTCATCTGTTTATGGGCTTGATGCCACTCTTTTGTCTCTTGGGAAGCAGTTGACCTTGGCAAGTTGCTACTCTCTTCCATTGCAAATCACACGCGGAGTTAATCCCTTTTTGAGATGAGGAAGCGTAGATATTACGAAGCAATTTTCAGGTATAACCTGGGTTTCCTTTAAATTCTGAATTTGATCATTCATTTGTATTTCCCTTTAATAGTTGATTTGATAAATATTTTGGCAAATTTTTTCTACGGTATTGGAAAAGGTATATGGATTATAAAACAAAACCTTGGGATGTGCAAGTCTTTCGTTATGAAGAAAATTATATACATTAACTTAGAAGATGGTATTTGTACCTTTCTTTTAATTGAACGACCACTGGAAATATCTTTTGTTTGATAGTTTTAAAATGAAGTTGACCAGAAGATGATTGTAGCTTTGATATTTCTTTTCTCTTTCTTGGAACTTATGATTTGGACATTTCCTGAAGTTTGCATTATGATCTTGTGTTTGGTTACCTTTTTTTTTTTTTTTTTGCAGAAATGACCTTGCTGAAGCTGCAACCATTTTGCACTAGGGCTTAAGTGTGTTCTTGGCTCCTTAAGATGAAAACTATGAGGTATTGACCAAGGTCCTTTCTTCTAGAAGTATCAGGTAATCAGAGAAATTGAGGACTCTTGTCAATAGTGGAACTCATCTACCCTCGTCCAAAAAGGGAAACAAGGGAGCTGAAGAAACTGTCTGAAGATAGACTTTCTTCCATGTTTAACCGAAGACCTATCAATATACTCTGAGAGATCAACACTCGTAGACAAGTTGCCCGGGAGCATAAAGAGAAATTTGCTTGTTACCATGATGTCATGAGGGCGGATATTGACTAGTCAAAATAGTTGAAGAATGATGTTTTCTTTAGATTGAGCCTTCCGTTATCGTTCATTTTGTGCAAAAAGTGGTATTTTATAATGCTAAAGGTACAATCTAGGAAGTCTCTCAGCTGAATTTATAGAGCAATTTTTGAGATTGCGTGTCCTTAATGATGTTGCAAAGTGAAGCAACTGGATGATGCAGTTTCCCTTTTTTTTTTTTGTAGTTATATGTCTCTGCATATAATGTTCATACAAGTTTGCTTGATGTAGTTCAAATTTAGTCACAAGCTCACAATTTGATTGTTGCAGGCAAAAACAGACAGTGGATCAAGTGATTATCTCCATCTACATGACACTATATAATTATGAGATGTACTTTCACCAATATATAAATATATATATAAAAGAGATGTACAAGAAATAATTTTTATTTATTTATAATTTCTAATATAAATGTATATCACTCACCAAATATAAACTTATTGTTAAGTTAATTTATTAATTATTAATTACAACTATTACATTTTCTTAATTATATGTCAACAGTAATTATGACTCTTCTATTGGTAAGTGATTTTCTAAGAATTGGATCAAACTTGGCCAATGCACGCAAAATTATCATACTTACGTAAGTTCTCAATATTCAATGGCATAGGTGTCAACTTCAATCAACCACGGGGTTGATCACTAAATTGGCGTACTCCATGCAAGTTCACTGCTTAACATGTAAGATCTTACAAATAAGTGATCATTCTATAAAAATTTGAGTCAATTTGCAAAATCATGGGATTACCTATTACTTAGGCAACAGGAATGAGATTAGATACTAAGTAGGTAACTAGTGATCATTGATTAACTTAGTTACCGATACTAAGGAATGGTACTACTTAGGCTATCTGTGATCATTGACTAACTCAATTATCATTTATCTAAAGTTATTTCTTTTGTGGTGTTTATTTCTCTTCAACTTATTCAAAAAAGTTCCAATTCAATTCAATCATAAAATTCCATTTATTATATTGACATTTTATCACTTGCCCTTGAAATTATTAAATATATTTAAGGATCATTTGGTCTAACATGTAAGAATGAAAAGAAAATTAAATTAAATAAGGAGGAACAAAGATAATAGTAACTATTACTTTTTGATAAATTTCATTTGGTTAGGGAATGTAATTACACTATATATAATTGTCTTTCTTGTTATTTGATTGATTGGTAATCAATACCGTTAGATGTTAGTTAACGATGATAAATGATGGTATCAACGATAATAGGTGGAGAATGAACAAAAATTATAAGGGTAGTGAACGATGGTAATAATGATAGCTAACAGTAGAAGATAGTGATGCATAATAGTCAATGACTTTAATTGATAGTGTGAATAGGAAAAAGATATGAATGTTTTTTTTTCTAATAAATAACGTAATTTGAAACTTTAGTGAAGAGAAGGGTTTCAAATAACGGAATTCATTAAAGTTAAATAATGATAATAAATTTCACTACACGTAAATCAAATATCTAATAAGGAAATTAATTTTTTTTATTTTAATATTATCCCCCTAAAATTCTTTACCAAACACCCCTTTAAAATATTCAATTCAATTTGTTAAACCATATTATTCCACTCAATAACATTAATTGTGTGGTGTTATTAATTTGTTACCTCCATAGCCATCAATTATATTTTACAATTTTAGTTCAAATTAATTATAAATTGTTATAACTAATTATTAATCACATATTAAAATAGGGTAATTAATAAATAATTTATAACAAATTACTAAAGTAAAATCTCAATAAATTAATATTTTTGAATTATGAAAATTTATTAATTAATTGAGATATTATTTAATCAATAAATTAATAATCTATTAATTTATACATTAATTAATAAGAAATTAATTTATCAAAGTATTCCTTATTTTCTTCCAAAATATTGAACTTTGTGATTATACAAATATATTGAATTTTGTATTATCTAATTATTGAATTATAAATTATCATTATTCTATGTATTTATTTAATCAGAATAAGTTCATGAATATAATTAATATTATTGATCATGTCATAAGAAATCACAAAGAAGACAAAGTTGAAGATGATAATCTTATATCGGAGCTTGTCTCATGCAAAGATGCATTCCAAATAATAATCATATTACATGATTTTCTCTCGAAAACTTTATACCAAAGTTTCTTAATTTACTAAAAAAAAAAAGTTAGAAAAGAGGTGCAATAAGACATTAACTTTAACAGGAAATAAGTTATATTAGAGTCATATTTTATAAAAGCCTTCTAATTGAAATATGTATACATATAATTTTGATATATAAGGGGATTACTAATTTATATATTAAGTGGAATCTTTGCGTGTTTTTTTAAAATATATTATCTTATAAATTTAGTAAATTATTAATTTACTATATTGGTCAAAGATCAGTAAAAAATATTATTTAATCAAAATTATTAATTTATCAAAATTATATTATAATTTATTTATATGTTTTGTCATCTCTTTTTTTTTTCTTTTACAACCATCAAATTATTTATGAAATGCTTACATAATCATTACATAATATGAATAATTACACTTAATAAAAAATAATAAATATTAGAAAATTAATTATTTCAATCCAAAATGAGATCAATAATCATAAATGTAATTGAATTATTTATATATAATATTATTATATAATATAAAATAAAATTATATTTTTTTTATTAATAGGCAAGCTCGCAAATAATTTGAGTCCAATAATATAAGGCTCTAATTCAATTTGTACATTAATGAAGTTCAACTCGTCTAAATTTAACTTCTTTAAAATAAAATTCAAATTAATTTTTTTTTACAAATTGATTTCGAACTGCTGATAAGTATGTTAACTCATTTCTATCTAGTCGGGGCATATCCGATTATCCCCCCATTAGTCTGGCTAACTATATTTTGCCATTTTGGCCTTTCTTTTTCAATTTAGAAGACTTGGTGTGGACTTATGTGGAGATCAGCATTGTAGCCACATAAATGAAGTTTGGTGCCTATCTATTCACGCGCGGAGCGTTAAAATCCGCGCAGCAACGTCGAGGGAACATTTTAAATCTTGAAATTTTGAAATCCCTAACGTCAGTCAAACAGCTTACCCTCCAAAACCAAAACCCCCGTCAGCCCGAAGTGGAAAATCAGAAAAACTGAAACTAAATTTGTGCTATTGTGGCTCACTTCACTGGATTCACATCTGAACATGGCTTCCAGCAAGCACTCAGAAGATTTGGGAACCCATGAGGCTACTCGGAGCTCCCAATTGGACGAAGAGTTGGAGACATTGGAATCTGATGTGAACCTAATGGCGCAGCAGATCCTTGAATACCGAGCATCTCTACCGGATCAGCTCAAGACCACACTTGCTTCGGTTCTCGCTGCACAGAGACCAATTGTTCCGGAGGTTTCAGATTCAGTGTCGTCTGAAGCTCCTAACTCAGGTGCATTTCTAGGGTTTTCCGATTTGGGGATTTGAGTCACTCTCAGCTTTGTTACCTTTCCTATCTGCTAAAACTTATGGGTTTCTAGTTAATTGGAAAATTTCGTTGCTTTTTATCGTTCACCAGATTACAGCATGTTGAAAACCTGAATTTTGTGGACTAAGATATATGTATCGCTAAGGCTTTGGTGAGCTGTTTTCTGGGGTCTAAGGATGCACTGCATTTACAGTCTAGTTTATATGTGGTGGTTGTTAAGTGTGAGAAGTCCCAGTTTAGTTTTTTTTTTTTCTGCTGTGAAGCAAACAATGAAGGGTCTGTCTAATTTTCAGTTCTTCATTTGTCTGAGATAATTTGTTTTTCTTTTTTGTTAAAATTGGTGACTAATGAAATTCAGTTGGATTTGCAAAGTAGCTTTAAGGGAAATAGAGGGTCAAGTAGTTTGTTCAGAGGGCAATAGCATATTTGGCCAGCCGTTTGAAGTTGTGAAAGAGGGAGGGGATGACCGGATGAGTAAGCAGTTGAAAATCAGATGTACTCAACCACTATCTTATAGTTGTGGTAGTACATGAATGGCTAATCTCATAATAAGCAAATAGAGACTCTGATTTTCTCATAATGAGCAAACCAGGCTAAGTACTAGGAATGCTATCTAGAAACTGTATTTTTTATATTGCTTGAGTAATTGATTTTAACCATTATCTGATTCTTTGAAGAGAAAAGTCTTTATCTGTTCTGTTGTTATCTCCCTGTGTCTACATATAAATTATTGGACTTCATCCTATGAACAGTGTGGCTAGTCAGATTGGCTTTCTCAAAGTTGCAATAAATTGGTAAATACTAAGCAAGCAGAAGAATTTCTGCCTACAATAGTAGTTAGGAGGTGGTGGTTCCCACAATGGAGTGATATTGTTAAGTTATGAGGTGGATATGATTCCTTCTTGTTATTGTTGAGTTAGTGGCGGCATTATGGGTATCGGACAAGAAAAATGGTCATACTAAGAAAAATAGGCAGCACCTTTTTTTTTTCTTTTTCTTTTTCAGTGTATGGATGATGTAGCTAAAATTTAGCTGTAATATTTCTATAAACTCTTTCAAGGCATCCAATGTTAGATTTATTTTCACTGAGTTCTCAAGGTGTTATACTTTATATTGTGCAGATGCTGCAGGACCAACTGTTTTAATTGGGGGAAAATCATTGGCCCTAGACGATCCAGAGACTGCCAAGAAAGTACAATTGATCAAAGAAAAGATCTCAAGCAATGCCTCTGCCATGGCTGCTGTTTTGAAGCGGATGAAAGACTGCATTGCAAAAATAGAGAAATTAGATTCATACAATGTAACATTACATCCTGCATTTCAAAGGAAAAAGACTAGATAAACATGTATCATGCTTTACTTATGTATCTGACTGTCTGGATTTTGGTGTTAAACATGGAGTTAAAGGACAGGTATTGCCACATTGACCAGATTGAATGTGCTCAATGAAGTCATGCATTCAGAATTTAAAGAAAAAGGATTGACTGAAGGTTTGCCTCTACTGGATTTGGATAATTTCCCTTGTACTAAAAGCACTGATGAAGATTTGTTTTTGAGGCATAACATTGTTTTGTCATTTTGATCAAATTCAAAGAAGCATCTCCTGCCTGCAGGACAAAGTACGATATAGGCTGAAGAGACAGACTGAATGTTGTATAATCCTTCTTCCCCTCCCCCAATTGCCGTTGCTTTGGTCTTCTCCATGCCCATTTTTGGTTTCTGCTTGATCATCATTTGTATGTAAGCTATGTCATCTGATCATTGTATGTAAGCTTCTAATGGGGTTGTTGTCATTACTAGACCACAATTGGTTGGTTGTATTGTAGTACTTGATTATCCACTTTCTACGGTAAAATCAGAGTTTAAGGCAAGCAAGCTGCTGTTAAGCTTTTATTTTTGCATGTTAAGCATACCAACTGTCCTATCTGCAATCCTATCTTTTATTTTAACCCTGTGAAAGGCATATCATACGATCTGTTTGCAAAGCTTTTATTATGCTCTATTAAACACACCATCCGTTCCATACGCATCCTTAATCATTCTGCCATGATTTGTTTGGGAGGGTTAAATGAAGGTGAAGGGAAGGAAATAGAGGGTCATACTCAAATCATAACTGAAAGCTAAGAAATAATCAGTCATTTTCTCCTCTCCCTTTTTCTCAATTTCCAAACAAACTATTAATCCAATGAAACATTCAGATCTACAGAATGTACATTTCAAATCAGCTGAAATTTTTGGTGTATATAGATTTTCCCCCAGAATATTACCATCCTCTAAGATCCAGCTGTTCAAATTTGCTCATAAGCTAACCAAAGAGACGCCAAAAGCAAATTTATACATAACCAAACAGGTTGGATTTGTCAAGCAGTCTATGACTAGTTGGAATCATCAAATTTTTCTTTTTCTGAAATGTTGGATCACTCATCAATCAATGGCTAATCATTGTTCCTCCAATCCACAAATGCCTTGGGAACAGCAAAGCCAATCATAAAGCCAACTGATGAAGGAGACTGGAGAGCAATATATCTCGTGATCTTGAAGAACATAAAAATTGAATAGACAGTTGTTTACAAATATTGTTCACGAATTCATTTTTGAGATATCTATTTCAGAGTTACAATCTAATTAGATACATTCAGAGAAGACCCAATCCAGTGGTCTGAAGAGTATGCAACATCTTAGTAGTACACATTTAGAGAACTAAACTTCATATGGCTAGGCATTTACAGCAAATTACATCATCATCAGAAATCAACTTGGGTATAGAAGAACCCACCATCACCCTTCCTGCATTTCCCGCATCATCAACATCAAAAACAACAGTACCAAGTCCCTTCCCAACAACAAAAATGTTTTTCCCAACAGCAACAAGCCGGCAGGGTGGTCTTGTAAGCAATGGTGAAAGCTTCCCAACAGGCATCCACTCCCGCCTCTTATTTTGCCACATCATTAACCTAGTTCCTGAACTCTGATCCAACACGTAGAGGATCCCATCAACAACAACTGCAGGACCTCGCCATCCCGAAACCATGTCAGCATCTGCATGCTGCCATGTTCCACTTGATGGTTCATATACAACAGCATACACATGGGAAGTTACGGCAGATGTGCCACATCGGATGTATATCTTCCCATCCATAACTACTGAATCTTCAATTTCAGGAACAATGTTGGGGTCTCTATGAGATTGCCAACTATTTTCCCTAGGATCATAAGTATCCCAAGAATAAGGGTCACTTGAATTTGAACCCAATCCACCAACAGCATATATTTTTTCATCCAAAACTTCACAAGCAAAGAAGCACCTGAAACGGTTGAAAAACAAAACAGTTATTACTATATTGCAGTAAGTGTAAAATAATCTGATGAAGACATCATGCAAGCTGATTTTGGTAGCATAACGATGTGTAGGTACAGATAATCAGCACCAAATGCACCATGCAGAAAATAAGTCTTTGACCATTGTCCTCCTAGGCTTAGAAATGAAGAGAGAGAAAAGGACATTGGGACTCTGAAGTTTAAACATTGTAGATGTGCTTTAGCTAGAAAGCAATAGCCTACATCTGGACCAATATCAAACATTTCGCGCATAATGAACCAACAGCAATCCCTAAAAAAATGCTGAATTAACTGCTTCCTTAGCTTCTCAAAAGGATACACACGAGGATTGATACCTTGCAGTTGACAAGGGACCAGCTTCAACCCAAGAGTTCAGGGAGGCATCATATGAATAAACTTCATCAGTAGCATCTTCAGACCAACCGCAACCACCCAACAAGAAAAGTTTGTTGCCCAAAACTTCAAAGCCCATACCTTTTCTTTTCAAGCAGCGAGGTGGTAGCTCTTGAATGAGCTTCCAATGTCTTCTTGATGAAGTCGGATCCAAGACATAACAGCAGATCTTATCAGATTTGTCCCTGCACAAAGCATAGATCCAGGTCTCATCAAGTTTATGCTTTCGGCGATAACAAATCCACTCTTCACTGCAAACTAAGTCCCTCCATCTCCTTGAAACACACTTCAGGACTGAATGATATTTTCGAGGAACTCTTGCCAGGCAGAGAAGAGAAATATCATCTGGAAGCCCACAAATGAGTGGAGAATTAGTAGCGTCTACTTTATTGCCATTGTTTGATGAGTTGGTTCCGTCATCTGGATGTTCCATAGTTATCTTTTGAATGGATCATGAAAAGTAAAGAATAAATGTCAGGAAAGCCTCCCAAATAATAAATTTATACCCTCAAATTGCTAAACCAAAGCCACTATTCATCTTTATGCACGTTTCAGTTTCTATATAGCCCTTTGGTGTCTACATGGGCTGAGGAAGATAATAACAAAAGAATAGAGGAAAAACAGAGACACAATGGTTTCTCTAGAAGTGTTCTGCTAACTTTTTGCACTGAACTGCATAATATAAATGTATTTTGTAGCGAAAATCGTTTGAAGGAGTACCATGAGGAGACATAACGCTACAAAGTAATATGAAAAGAAAAAAAAATTAAACTTCTTTTCTCGTATTCTTAATATCTATAAATTTTTCCGGGTGAGTTTTAAAACTTACAACATAAATTCAGCACATTGAATCACTCTCCATTCCTTTTAACTCCATTCATACTCTATTCGATTATTTCCTGCTTAAACCCCAAATTAACATCGATCATCTAATTACATCCTTGTTTTTCATTACAACCCTACCTAATGCGAAGCTTCTTGCATTGTTTCATTCATCAGAGGTGATCGACCAAAACCCTAGCTTATGCATTGCAATCGTAGATCCAAAAAAAGGAAGGGAAATTAAGAATTTATTTTCCCTAATGCGTGAAAAGTGGGAAGATTTCAAGCAAATGCGGACCAATCTGCAATCTAGATGTTGCAAACTGAAGATCAAAATGAATCAATTAAATAAAAAGAAAACATTTTCGGGCTGCAAAGTGGGAAACTAACCTGTTGGAAATTGGGAATTCGTGTGAAGTTGGGTCCGGATTTGCGTGCGAAAAGTGAGGAGACGAAAATGCCAAAACACGATTGTGAGAGCAAAATAGCACCCCAACAATAAGCAATATAGCGGGCTTGTGTGAATTGTCATTATGTTATATTTTGTGATTAGCAAGTATTTTATTTATTTTATAATTTTATAGTTTTTTCTAGGAAGATTTCTTTATTTTTTTTTTCAAACCAAGAAATTTTTTTTTGAAGAAGATAAGAGAGTGTTTTCACTATTTCAATTAGGTGGTCCTTTATCTTTCAAATTTTAATTTTATTTGATTGATAACAAAGAAATTTTACATCATAATTTATAATTTTATTGTTACATTATTAAAAAATATTAGATTTTTTATTATTTTTTAATAACATAACATATTTTTTTCATATAATTTTATACTGATCCAATTTTGATCATGGCCTTAGTTTATCAATTTTAAGGTTAGTATCTGACTTTTTATTTCTTAACTATTAAATGAGGAAAATTATGAATCAACTCAATAAAATAAAATGATTATTTCCAAAAAATTGATGATTAATTGTTAAAATAAAATGAATATTTCTCAAAGTAAAATTATCTCTCTCTCTCCTCACATTTCAATCAAATTCAAAATTTATTGGATTTGCTATGCTTATCTTCCAAATCTCTCATTTTTCTTAAACACCACTTCCAATCTGCTTTTCTCTCTAATATCTATGTTTTCTCTTTTATGGATTATTATGTTTTATTTGTGTTAGTAGTTACTTAATCTATTATCTGATTACAAATTTTCCATTTTAGATCATTGAAAATAAAATGCAAATGCATTAAACATCTCTTATTATATACAATTTAGTTTCACTATCTTCCCTTTCCATTAGGAGTCAAATGAGTTAATGTTAAATCTCTTAATATATGATTATTTTTCTCTAAACAATTTGACAATTTTGCCCTTAGTAAAAAAAATAAAAATTAGATCACTCTCTCTTTAGTATTTACCCAGCAATTCTACATCTTCCACAACAATATTTATGTAACAAAGCAAGTACTATCTAGTGTTTGAGCATATAAGGTGTATTCAATCCAGTTAGATTGGAGAATGGGATTTGAAGTAGAAAGAACAACCAAAAATAGTGACTCAAAGTGCTAATATCTTTCTTGTACTTAAAGAATCGAAATTTTTTTCTTCTATTCAAAAGAATTAAAACTTTTCTGACTTCCAAAAATGGAAAACAAAAAAAGAATCAAATTTTGTAAAATCTTGAAAGATGAGAAACTTATAGTTGAAAATGATAATAATATTAGGATTATCAAACAAACGGATTGAATTAAAATCGTATAAATTATGATTTGTATATATTGATATGCATGGATCTACATTTAATATAGATTAAAATTTTATTGATCCAATCTATTCCGTATCTACATCAGATCAATCTATATGTTGATCTATAAATTTTTATTTTTTTATTAAATCTAATTTATTCAAAATAAACAAAATCAAAATATAAAAAAAAATTCTTTCTTTTTTTTTTTTAGAAATTGATTACATCGATTATTAATGTAGTAAATTTTTTATAAGCTTAACATAGAGTCTGTTTGGCGCAAGTAGCTGAAAAGTTAGCTGATAGTTGATAAGCTAGCTCTTAGCTGTTTTACTAGCTGTTAGCTGAAAGTTGATAAACTAGCTGATTGTATTATAAGTGTTTGATAATATTAGTTAATAAGATATTTCATAAATGTAAAATGACCTAAAATGATATATTAATATTATTAGATATATTAAATATATTACTTTTATTTTAAGATTGAGGCCAAATTAATATAATTAAGATATTCAAAATGAGAATATAAGTACTTAAAATTTAATTAATTATATTTAATTATATAATATATTTATTATTTATTTATTTATTTACTTACTTATTTTGTTTATATTAAATTAATAGATATAGATCAAATATATAATGATATATGAGTTTTTTGTGTCCTTTTAACTTTGTGAAAAAAGAACAAACATTGAAAATAGTATAATATTATACAAAAATATTGATACACAAAAAGGGCTTGAGTT
>JANHAO010015258.1:0-14925 GCA_026873985.1 Saraca asoca | reverse complement strand
TTAATATCTAATTCACAGAATGTTTAGGTGTGGCTGCCATAGCACTCAATCAAATTGGTCTAGGGCACCCATCAACACTAACACCTTCATGTTCTTCAATTGTACATAAAGGTCACAGATCTTAGCATTCATATTTGCATCTAGTGAGTCAATCAACTAATTCATTTGCTTATGATTGGCTTGAATAGTTTACTGCATCCCAAAATATTGAGTTTGTTACAACTGCATTTGGCTTAGCAAGTTCATGGTCTCATTTTGAAAGTTTTCAGAACTAGAACTAGAGGGAAAAGATTTTCCTGGATCAGAATTTTCTTGTCTAGTCCACCTTCCATTAATGAGTTTGAGTTCCATTTGTGAAGAGTTATTTCATTTAAAGAAATAAAGCTATTAACATTATCTACTTCTTCCTCTGAAGTCAAAGGCATTTGAAAGTAGGAAAATACTTTAATGAGGATCATCCCATAGGGCAAAAAAGCTTTGATTGGTCTTTGTAAAGAAAATTCCCATATATGCCAGAATTAGATCAGGGATGTTGTATCTAGCCTAAACTTCATAGCCCACATAAAGAACAACTTATCCTTAACAAATTAGTTATGTTTCTATGCCTTGGAAGGATGGCCTTCATAATAGTATAATGGAGGAGATGATCATGTATGGAGAATCTAGTGATCATTAATTTACTACTAGTAAAGAAGGAAGTAGTGTTTGGAAAAAGCAATTTGATAGCCTCTTCCTTAAAGTTGTCTTCCACATCTTTACTAGTTAAGAAGCTAGACCCATATTCCATATCAAATGACTTGTACAAGGTCTCTACATCTAAAGTGATCAATTTTCTCATCACAAAAGTAGAAAATCTACCATTTGCTATACCTAGATTTGTGTAGAACATTATAACAAGCCTAGGGTAACATTTTGCATTATAAATCACAAACTTCATCAATGTACACTTTGCAACCAGACCAAATAGTTCAAACTTTTTTTAAAAATTTTTGGATCCTAACATCTCAATAAAGAAACTAATTTTTCTTTATATTTTGCATGCCTTTCACAATAATCTTCAGTTGAAATTTTTTTTTGCTCTTTAATAGCCATATTTGTCCTGTATGCATGCTTGTCATGGGCCACTTTTCTCTTCTTGGAACTAATGGTGAAATCATCGGTCATTTTGGTTGAAAGAAGAGAAAGAGAAGATTTTGGAAAATTTGGAAGGGGGCTTTGAGATTTAGGTGAAATTTGAAGTTGTAACTAGTGAAGGTTAAAGGAAATGTGTAGGGAAGTGGTTTGGTAAAGGGAAATTGGAATTTAATTAGTAAAATTTGAAGAAATATAAGAGAGGTGATTGGATTGAGAGATGGTGGTCAGGGTTTTGAGGGAATTTGAAAAATAGGTTGAAAAATGTGTGTGGGGTATTTATAGATCTGTTTACGATTTGAATCATGAAGCCAAAATTGATTGAGAGATTCAAATTGCGATTATAATTGAAAACGTATGACTGAAGAATTTCAACATCGATTCAAATTACGATCAAAATAACAAACCTTGAAGACTAACCTGAAACAAAGTAGAAATAATCAATTTGAATCACAAATTCAACAAAAAAGGCTGATTCAAATCATAACCCAACATAGTCACCAAAACTTCAATTTTTTTTAATACCTTTCTAAAAGTAAACCATGAATACTGATCTTAAACCTCTGAAAACAATTGAACAATATGAAATTCAATTCAGATAAACTTGGAACCTACAAAAGAAATCAAGGGACTCTTTGATGCCTAATTATTATTAATTTAAATGATAAAAAATTTAAATAAATTCAAATCAAATTGAAACAATTAATAGAAATAACTTAAAAATCATAACAAATAAAGATAATAAAATCAAATAAGCTTATTTTCTAATGGATTCAATATGGCCAATTCTATTCTAATAAATGAAAATCGATTTTCATCAAGAGGTTAGTGAAAATGTCAACAAGTTGAAAATTAGTGTGAACAAATTCAAGAACAATGTCTCCCCTTTGAACATGATCTCTTATAAAATGATGTCTTATCTCTATATGCTTGGTTCTTGAGTGCATAGTAGGATTTTTGCTGAAGTTAATGGTACTCGTATTATCATATTTAATAAGAATTTTTTCAAAATTCAAATCATAGTTCGATAATTATTGTCTCATCCAAGGAAATTGAATACAACAACTATTAGCAACTTTGTCTTCCACTTCAACAGTGGGTCAAGCCACATTATTTTGCTTTTTACTTTATCATGGGACTAGAAAGTGGCTGAGAAATCGTCACACTTTACTAGTACTTTTTCTATTCATTATACTTCTAGCAAAATTGGTGTCAAAATAACCTACCAAGTAGCTAAAGCTTGCTTTAGGATACCACAAGCCTATGTAAGGAGTGCCTACAAGGTATTCAAGGATTCTTTTGACAATAATCAAATATGATTCCTTAGGATTAGATTGAAAACTTTCACACATATATACACTAAACATTATATTGGGTCTACTTGTAGTAAGATAAAGTAAATTACCTATCATGCCTCTATACATTGTGACATCAATTTTCTTACATCTTTCATCAAAATCAAGCTTTGTGGAAGGACTTATTGGAGTACCAAAAGGCTTAGCAGTTTCCATGTTGAACCTTTTCAACAATTTCTCATGTATTTGGTTTGGCTTATGAAAATTCCATCTTATGATTGTTTAATTTGAAGACCAAGGAAATAGTTGAGCTCACCCATCATCGACATCTCAATTTACTGTCCATAATCTCAACAAATTCTTTACACAAGGATTCATTAGTAGCACAAAAAATAATGTAATCAAAATATATTTGTATTAAGAGAGTGTCATCACTTTTATGCTTTATAAACAATGTGATGTCAACCTTGCCTCTTGGAAAGCCATTGTCTAAAAGAATTTTGCTTAGGCATTCATACCGAACTCTTAGCTCTTGTTTAAGATCGTAAAGAGTCTTTTTAAACTTAAAAACATAATTTGGATAGAGGTAATTTTCAAAATCAGGGGGTTATTCAACAGAAACCTCTTCTACGATCAAACCATTCAAGAAAGCATTTTTAACATTCATTTGATGAAGTTTGAATCCCTTAATGTAAACATATGCTAATAACATTCTTATAGCCTTTAAACTTACTATCGGTGTATAAGTTTTATTAAAATTAATGTCTTCCTCTTGGTTGTAGCCCTTAGGAACAAATTGAGCTTTGTTTCTTACATTTGGTTCCTTTAATTATATAATCATTAGGTTTTAGCAAAAATCCCAAACTTGGTTTCTTTCAAATTGATTTAATTCTTCTTGGATTGTCAAAATCTAATGTTCATCATTTAAAGCTTCATCAATTGTTTTAGATTTAAATTGAGAGAGAAAAGTTAAATGATCACACATGTTTTTTAAAGTATTATGTGTTACCTTTGGCATCATGTCATTTACTCATTTGGATTGCTTTCCATGATTTTCCAAGCTCTTTGAGGGTGGTGAGACATCACATCATCAAAATTAATCAAAGGAGAAGCTCTATTATCTTCCTTACTATCCTTGTTTCCTATTTCGTTGATTTTTTCTTGTTGCTCATTTGACTCTTATTTGGAAAATTTGCTCATCATCATCATAATTTCTATGAACACTTAGAGTTAACTCATCAAATACAACATGGATGGATTCTTCTATTTGTAAATTTTCTTTATTATACACTTGAAAAGATTTACTCATAGAAGAATACCCAATGAATAATATTTCATCAGATTTGACATCATATTTACCTAGGTTCTTTTTACCATTATTATGCATAAAACATTTACAACTAAAAACATGAAAATGCTATATATTAGGCTTTCTTCCAAAATATAGTTCATAATGTTCATATCATAGCATGTAGTATTAACTGGATTCACCCAAAATGACTTTGAAAGGATACTGTCATTAAGCATAGTCCTAGCCATTTCTTCTAAGCATCTATTTTTCCTCTCAACAACTCCATTTTGTTGAGGGGTTCTAAGTGCAGAAAAATTATAATCTATCATATTCTTAATGTAATAGCAAGTAAAATCATGGTTATTAAACTCTCTACCATGATAACTTTGAATACTTACTATTGTTGATCCTTTCTCATTTTGGATAGACTTAACATTTTTCCTAAAAGCTTAAAAAGTATCACTTTTTTGAAAGTGAAACAATGACCACATGTACCTTGAATAGTCATCAACAATTATAAGCATATAGTAGTTACCATAATGACTTCTAACTCTTGATGGACTAATTAAGTCCATGTGAAGTAATTGAAGTGGTCTTAATGTAGAAACACAATTTTTTTTGGTTTAAAAGAGGATTTCAATTGCTTACCTTTTTGACATGCATCACAAATCTTATCTTTGATATGTTTAATTTTAGCCAAACTGATAAATAAGTCATTTTTAGAAAATTTTCTAATTAAATTCATACTAGCATGTGTAAGTCTTTTATGCCAAATCTATGAGCCATCATTCAAGCTAACCAAACACTTTAAATTAATAATCGGTTTATTATAAATATCGATCATATAAATGTTATTAAACCTTTTGTCAACTAACTTAATTTGCTTATTATTTATATTCTCAACAATGTAACAAATAGAGTCAAAAGTGACTTTATTTCTCTTGTCACAAAATTGACTAATGTTAAAAAAATTATGCTTAAGCCATTTAACAAATAAAACATTTTTAATACAAGAACTAAGGTTTTTACATATTCTTTCTTTGCTTATAACTTTTCCTTTGGAATTATCCTTGAAAGTGACGTATCTTCCATCAATAGGAGTAAGCAAGTAGAACTTGTGCTTGTCAGTGGTCATGTGTCAAGAGTACCCACTATCAAGAAATCATATGTCGTTCTAGGATTTCTCAGATACCTACACAAGGAAAATCAATATTTTGATATAAGTACCCAAGTAGTTTTGGGTCTACCAATGTAAATGCATTATAAGTGAAAGCTTTGGGAACTCAAACCAACTTTTCACCAACACTTGGAACATAAGTGTTCATTTTGTAAGCATAAGAAGGAATACTATGGCCTCTTTGTTCATAATAGTGACATGTTATGTATGGTTTATTTCCTATGATTTTTCTAATAAAGAGGTTTTTATAAAAATATTTTGGCACACTTTGTACATAACTAAGAACATCTTTATTAAAACTACACCTTTGGCTTCCAAGAAATATATCAAGTGTTTTCTTGCCATTTGTGAATTTTTCCAAAGTTTTGTTTAAATTATAAATTCTAGTTTTAAGAGTATCATAAATAACACACATCTGAGATGATAGTTTAAGGTTTTTTTTTTTTTTAAATAATCAATTTTAGTTTTGAGAGTATCACAAATAGCACACACTTAGGATGATAGTTTAAGAAATTCTTTTTCTTTCTTTAAATCATCATTTTCTTTTTGTAAAGTCTCAATGTTAATTTCCAAAGAAACAATAATTTTCTTTGAAAGACTAACATTTTTCTTAGTCTCAGCAAATGATCATATAACTCATTATACAATGCATCAATATCATCATTAGATTGAACAAAGTTATTATCATATTCCTCCATGTTATCATATCCTTTAACCATAAGGCAAAGCAAAGCTTCTTTATCCTTTTCATCATCATAAGTTTAATCATCATCTTCATCTTCCCATGTGGTAAGATGGGCTCTTTTAATTGGTTACTTATTCTTCTTCCTTTCATTCTCGAAAAGCTTCTTGAGATATATAGGACAATCCAGTTTCATATGCCCTAACTTTTTGCATTTAAAACACATAGGAGTGAAAAAATTACTTTTCTCTCCTTTGTTACCATTTCTTTGAGGGGTAGGAGCTTTCCTTCTACTACCAAACTTGTAAGCCTTTATAAATCTTTGATACTTCTTTGTTAGAAAAGCCACATCATCTTCTTCATTAAGATCCTCCAAGCTCTCCAAATTATCTTCTTGTTCCTTTAAAGTTGTAGCAACTTTTATGGCTAACAAATTTTCCTTCTTCTAGTATTATCATTCTTGGAGTATCTCTTTAATTCCATCTCATGCTCTTCCAAGTTGCCAAATAGCTATTGAAGAGTTTGTGCATGCTCATCCTCATAGACTCCTTAAGGCTATAATCTTGGGTTGCCTTTCAATGGTAAGGGAACAAAGTACTTTATAAACCAAATCAATATTCTCAAACTTCCTACCAAGTATGCTGAAATAGTTAACAATAGTAGCAAATCTTTAAGCCATATCTATAATTGATTCACCATCACTCATTTTGAATAATTCAATTATGAAATGAAAGTGCAAACCTTTGAAGTTTTAACTTGGATTGTGCCAACATGAGTTACTTTGAGTGCATCCCATATGTCCTTAGCAGCAGAATAGTTTGATACCTTGTCGTACTCACTTGGCCATAGGAATTGGATACAATCCATTTGACCTTAAAAGAGAGAAAATATTTCTTTTTATTATCTTCACTCTAATCACTTCTAGGTTTCAAAATGGTCATATTATTTTCAATCTTGGTTAGAAGATTGTATCCACCTTCCACTATTTCTCATATATCAATATCTTTAGTTTCAACAAAATCTTTAGTTTTTTCCAATACGTGTAGTGCAGAACATTGAACCTAGGGGACTTGTTTAATGGAGAACACATATTATAGCCACGGATTCAACCAATAGAGGGTAAATTAGTTTTAGGATTTTACATTTTTGAAAGCATTTTTCAAAAATCCCTTTTCAAATTTTGCAAAATCAACAAAAATGCTTGGAAACAAGAAATAAGTAGCTTCACATAATAATTTTAGAAAATCAACATACACAAGATCAACTACTCAACTTCATCATTAAAAATAATGAATCATAATAATATAAAGAGAAGAATGTAAAAGTATAGGGACATAGGGATTCCAAAGCATATGTATCGTGATTCCTTCTTGAAAAATCATCTCCAAGGTGCACATTTATTTCCAAGTTCTCAACCAAGTTCAAATCCACTAAATATCAATCCCCTCAAGTTTAAAACAGGCACATGGAGAAGTCTTTACAATGATTACTCAAGCACAATCGAAATACCATTTGAGAATCTCACTCAAAGAAGAAAAACAAAGAGCTTAATCACTTTTTCTAGATATGATTAACCCTAGGAAACCCAATAGTGTTTGAAGATAAATGAAAGAAATTTTATGAACTTAGCAGTTTAGATTACAAATTGGAGCACTAAAGGAATAAATTCAAACAAATTTAGTTCAAATTAAAGAAATCAGGTAAAGAATTGAAGCATAGATGAATTGAGTAGAATTTGCCTCTTGGAAGTTAGGATTTCACAATGAGGAAATGTGTGAAATATGTATTTATATCAAGTAAACATGACACAATAAAGTGACCATTATTTGAAAATATATCCATTGTGATTAGAATCACAATCATGATCATAAATTCAAATTTTGAATTTTCGATCAAAGTCACCAAAAAAGTTATGAAGTCTTTGATTTAAATCATAGAAAAAAAGTGTTAAAGTTGATTTGAATCATCTAGAATTGCAAACATTTGGCCATCCCTAAGAGGCTTGTAATCAGAATTATAAAAACTAGTTAAAATTTTTGATTTGAATCACAAGGTTTTCAAATCACTCTTGCACTTGCCCTGTTTTTGTGATCATGATTGTATATACAATGCAAAAGTTTTGATCCAAATCACAGTCCTAGAGTTAGAATTTTTTTTTGAAAATAAATTTCAAAACTATTCAAAACATTATATTTCAATCCAAAAACATATTTCTAAGCTTAAAGAACTTGAAAATCATTTAAGAATATCTTGAAAAGTTTTTGGTGAAATTTTTCAAAAATTTTTTAATCAAACTCATTAGGCGAACCTTCCAAAAATGTTTTTAAAATTTGAGCTAAATTCTAATAAATATATACCTTTACAATTTTGACTAAAGAAGGTGTAAATTAAGTCTTCATCAAGAAATCCAAGGCCACCTATGATTGATCCACTAAAAAGAAACCAAATAAGCTCAACTAAAATTATTTGTTATCATTAAAACACAAATTTACTCATTTAGAAAATAGGGGCAAAGGTCAACAAAAAAGAAAAGAAGCAAATGAATAAAATGGCCTTACTGAGGAGTCAAATACTTTTGAAAAGATTTGAGACATAAATTGTAACAAACTTCTTGAAGAATTTTAGGTACCTAAAATTTATGGAAATAGAGATCTCGATTGATTATGTCTCTAATGTGAAAGATGGAACCAAGGGAGAAATAGTTATCGATGACATTTTTCATACAAAGTAGTGCTACATATTATGAAAGGCAATGAGGATCTTGAATTCATGATATTTGATTATTGGCCAAAGTGAAAAGAAAAAATATACAATTTAGACAAAAATATAAAATTTAAATTTACTTTCAAAGTAAAGAAACACCTAGATGGTGTGAGGCTATTAAGGTACAAAAGTACAATTATGCCAAGAAAACAAGGAAATTGAAATTGTAAATAAAACATGATTTGTAGCACAAATATTTTTACAAAGATTGTAATTGGCTATGAGAAATATATATTTGCATGTGGTGGACGCAATTTTTTTCTAGCAATATATCAAAACTTGATATGTGTCTAATAAATTTAGTTTTATATTATTACATGTATGAGAAAATTACAATGATATATGTATGAAAATTCCTAAAGGATTTAAGATGCATGAAGCATAGAATTTGAATTTCATGAAATTTATTAAATTTAAAAAAAATGTTTGTATAAATAACCTAGACGAATGTGCTATAATTATCTTATTGAATATTTATTCAAAGAAGGATATAAAACCGATCTTATCTGCCTTTGTATTTTTATAAAGAAATATGAATATCAATTTACTATAATTTCTATATATGATGATTTGAACATTATTAGAATTCTATAAAGAGCTTCCAAGGATAGTAGAATATTTGAAAATAGAGTTTGAAATGAAAAATCTTGCAAAGATAAAAGTTTTCTCTTGGCTTGCATATCAAGCATTGAAATGATGGAATATTTGTTCATCAGTTAAATTACATCAGAAAGGTTTTAAAATGTTTGGCATGGATAAATCACATTCATTGTGTACCACAATGGTTGTTCGATCACTTGAACATTTGGTCATGAAGTATCATATCTTAGTGCAATTGGTGGACTAAGGCATCTTGCTAATAATACACATTTTGATTTATCTTTATTAGTTAGTATATTAGCAAAATATAGTTTTTTTTCCAAACAAAAGGCCCTAGAGTGGAACATATATTTCATTTTCATCAAGGAATAAGTAATATGAGACTATTTTATTCATATGAGTTAAGATTACAATTAATTGGCTAGGTAGATGTAGGATTTTCATCCATTATACACAAGACTCAATCTCAAATTGGCTATTTACTTATTATCACAATGTTTTAAAAGTTAGTTCATAATATTAAAATGTGTTAGTTCAAAAATCTGAAGTAATATTATCATGAGAGGGAGTAAATAAAGATTGCAATCTTTTCCTTAACCAAGGTTTTTATCCCATTGGGTTTTTCCTGGTAAAGTTTTTAATGAAGTAGTATCCCATTTCATATTACAAAGAATATTCTTTACAAAATGTACATACAAGGTGGAGTGTTATAAATATTATCTGGCAAATCTCTTGATTAAATCATTGTCAACTAAAAGTTTTAACTGACTATGATACGAGATTGGCTTACATTGTTTCAGAGATCTTCATCAATATAAGGGGGAGGAATAAACATGCACTATACCTTTTTCCTTCGCCAAGGTTCTTATCCCATTAGGTTTGTCCTAACAAGGTTTTTAATAAGGCAATTCAACTAATAAAAGGTGAACATCCGAGGGGGAGTGTTATGAATTCATTGAATCATTAATAGCTTACTTTGCCATGAATATATTGAATGGTTCATCTTATTATGAATCCATTGTATAATGGATAGTTCACCTTGTTATAAATCTATTGAATAGCTCACCTTGTTATGAATCTATTGGATAATGGATGGTTCACTTTTCCCTCCTTGTATATTCCCCTATAACCTCCCCTTAATACTATACTATCTTACTTAATGTCATAGCATTCTGTTGTGTTATATTTTCTTATGATTCTAAGCTTATAAATAAAGCTCATATGTCTTTGTATACTATGTGATAAGAAGTAAAAGGAAGAAAGAATTATATTCCTCTTTTATATTCACTCTATATTTTCCTCTTTTTTATATTCTCTCTATTATAAATTTCCTATGCTCAATATCTTTCTCAATTTTATAACATATACTTCTTTGTTCCTTTTTACTTCTTATCACTCAATACACAAGGACACATGAGCCCTAGTTATAGGCTTAAAATCATAAGAAAAATTACATAATTGAATACTATAACATTAAGTATAGTAATGGATTATTAAGAGAAGGTTATGAGAGAATGTACAAGGAGGGAAAGGTGAACCATCCATTATTCAATAGATTCATAACAAGTTGAACCATTCAATGGATACATGGCAATGTGAACTACCCATTATTCAATGGATTCATGATACTCTCCCTCATATGTTCACATTTAATTAATCAAACTGCCTCATTAAAGAACTTTCTAGGAAAAACCTAGTTGGACAAAAAACTTAGCGAAGAAAAAAAGTATAATGCATGTTTATTCCTCCCCCTCATGTAGAGGAATATCTCTGAAATAATGTAAGTTAATCTTGTATCTTAGTTGTTCAAAAGTTTTAGTTGGCAATGATTTGTTGAAGAGATATGCTAAATAATATTTATAACAATCCACCTTAGATATCCATTTTGTAAAGAATATTCTTTATAATATGTAATGAGATGTTACCTCATTTAAAACCTTACCAGGAAAATTCCAATGGAATGAAAACCTTGGTTAAGGAAAAAAAAATACAATGCATATTTACTCCCCCTAATAACAATATCACTTGAAATCTTTGAGCCAATGCATTCCAATATCATGGACTAACTTTTCAAACATTGTGGTAGGAAGTAAATAGCTAGTTTGAAATTAATTCTTGTGTGGATTAGATAAAAATCCTACATTTGCATAGTCAAATTGACTTATATGGATAAAATAATATAATATCACTTATTTCTCGATGATAACAAAATATATGTTCCACTTCAATGCCTTATGTTTGGAGAAGAATTATATCTTGCTAATAAGCTTACCGAGAATGTTAAATCAAAATGTGTATTATTAACAAGATATATTAGTATACCAATTGCACTAAGATATGGTACTTTAAGACCAAGAAGTATTTCGTTATTATTAGGAGGTCAAAAAAGGATCCTTATTAGCATTAAGTGATTGAACAACCATTGAGGTATTTAATAGATGTGATTTATCTATGTAAAAATGTTTTAGGACCTTTCCAATGTAACTTGATTGATTAACAAATATTCCATCATTTAAATGCTTGATTTACAGGCCAAGACAAAACTTTTATCTTTGTAAGATTTTTCATTTCAAACTCTATTTCCAAATGTTCTACTATCTTTAGAAGCTCTTTATAGAGTTTTAATAATATTCAAATCATCATATATAGTAATTATAGTAAACTCATATTCAAATTTCTTTATAAAATAAAAAGGTAGATAAGATTATTTTTATATCCTTTTAACAAATATTCTTTAAGATGATTATACCATTTTTTTTTCTAGATTGCTTTAATCCATACAAAGATCTATGTAATTTTGTCAAATACATTTCTCTAGAATTCAAATTGTACTCTTTAGGTATTTTAAATTCTTTAGGGATTTTTATACAAATATCATTGTTATTTTTTCACTCGTGTGATAACATGAAACTAAATCCATTAGATGCATATCAAGTTTTGATATATTGCCAAAAAAAATTGCATCCATCATATGCAAATATATACTTTTCATAGTCAATGACAATCTTTGTAAAAACCTTTATGCTAGAAATCATGCTTTACATTTACCATTTCAAATTCTTATTTTCTTGGCACAACTATACATTTGTACTTTATTAGCTTTATACCTTATGGTTGTTTCATTGGCTTAATACCTGTTGGGTGTTTTTTCACTTTGTAAGTAAATTTAAATTTTACATTTCTATTTAAATTGATAGTTTTCACTTTTCTCTTGGGTAATAATCATTTATCATGAATTCAAGATCCTCACTATCTTTCATAATGGATAACACTCCTTTGTATGAAAATTGTTGTTGACAATTGTTTCCCTCTTGGTTTCATCTTTCATATTAGAGATATGATCAATTGAGATCTTTATTTCTACAAATTTCAAGTACTTGAACTTCTTCAAGAAGTTTGTTATTGATTATATCTCATTTTGTTCATTTGTTCCTTCTCCTTTTTCTTTTGATGACTTTTGTAATTGGAGCCAATTGGTTATCATGCTTCAGGCATGTTTTAAAATCATTTGCTATAAAATAAAAAAAATTATCCAACTGGGACATCAATTTGAATTGAAGCATTTGCAGCTGATAATATTTATTTGTTGTATTTGGTTTAGTAATCTATCTAGTAATTAATTTTCTATATTTTGTAAATCAATCATCTTTTGAACTTGAAGTTTGCATACATTGTGTGAGGATAAAGATGATTGTAATATTTCTATAGCTGCATATTTTCTCCCCTAATATTGGAAATATAAAATACATACCCCTAGTTATATTCTCAACTTCTTTTCAAGATCATCTTTATGCAAAGTGGTGGACCAATAGAAAAATATATTGCAAATTCAAAATTCTCTATATGTAAAAAAAAAAAAAAAAATTGGCTCTAGCCAAAGCCAATTATAATGGGGAATTATAATTTATTGACATGATGCATACGAATGGGCTACATGCAAAGAAGCATGTCCCATAATTTGAAAATAGGAATTCTTGTTCTCTTTAAACAACGATATAGCTAATAATTCAGGACACTAAATAAATTATTTTGCTAAAACATTTCATGTATGAAAATGCTTGTTCAACAATATTCTAATTGACATGTAGTAAGAATTCATGATATACAATCATTAGTTTTTTCATGATATATTATCTTAATTGAATAATATGATAATTGTACTCTTAATCAAATTACTTGAGAAAGCAATTACACAAACTCCAAGTTGCAAGCTATAGTGAATGTATGTGATTATCTATTATTTGCATGTAGTAAAATCATAAATATTTAGATGGTCCACATGGTATAGAAAACATGAGATTTCACAACTTCAATTAGTGATAACTTAATAAGTACTTTGTTTTAAGAACAAGTAATCCACTAAATTCATTATATTGTAGAAACTTATGGTTCCCTAATAGATAATTACATGAATCTAAATCATTTTTCACATCAATATTGACTTGGAATGACCTAGTGAGTAACGCCAAACCAATAAGTGACCTCCGATCTACTATAACTTTGTTTCAATTTTATTTATCTTCCATAGTACATATTGACTAAATCAAACTATAGGAAATATTGCACATAATGTGAGAGAATATAAATTTCTACAAGATTTTTCAACATAGACAGGTATGTGAGCAATTTTATCAGGTCCCAAAGAGTAGCTAAAACTACTGAATCTAAATGGATCTTGTCCTTTTCTTGGTGGAGAATTAAATATGCCTTTGTTTTATTTTGATTCAATATTTAAACAACAAATATGATTGTGATAAGCAAAATTAAATGTAAAATAGCAAAAAATAACAATTAAGAGGTAAGAATAAAAATCAGTAAACATAAAATTTTTAAAGTGGTTCAACTTAAATTAAAACTGCAATTCAGGTCTACTCCACTTAATCTTTCTTAACCGAAAGACCTCTTGAATTAAAAATAAAAACTATCAGGATCACCAGGCTCCTGAAATGCCAGTTTTACAACAAATACACAAGAATTTGACAGGCTTCTTACTAACCTAGAAGAATTGGGACAGACTCTTCTAAACCTAAAGAAAAACACAAGATTAACAAGTTCTTGCTAACCTATACAAGATTTATAAATCCCTAGAAATCTTGAAAACAAAGAAATAAAAGTAGAAAAGAAGTAAGAAATACAATACCAGTGTTTGAGATGAAAATATCAAACTATCTAAGATAAACTCAGTAGATCTTGATCCAGAAATTTGATAGAATCTTTAGAAATTGATAAGGTAGGTAGAGAAAAAACATTTTAGATCTTTATCAAATGATTTTGAAGAATTGTTATGAAAAACAATGAGAAAATCATTTAAATAAGAAGAGGAAGTTAGGCAGTTGTAACTGTAGTAATCGTCTGTAACAGAATAACTAACTTTCTGTTGTTGAATCGATTGTCGCATCGCTTACAGGTGGTTACAACTAATTAATCAGTGTAGTAATCAAAGTGTAGTCTGTTGTTCACAATCTTCGCATAGATTACTGCATCAAAGTAAATAATTTTCTTAACTTTTGGTAAAAGGAATTTTGAAAACTATTCTTTGACAAAACGATGTGAACATCGATGTGTATAGAGATTCTAAAGATATAAGTCGATGTGTAAATCGATGTATGAAGTAAAAAATAGTTTTATAAAATTTCGTTTTCTTCAAATAGTTTTTCTACCTCATTGTCTAGTTAAAAAGATTTGGATCAAATATCAATCGAGTTTATTTGCAAAAGATCCTATTGAAATAAAAATAAATCCTAAAACTAATCTTGAATCTTCTTGAATCATGAATATATTTTGAATCCTGTAAAACAAATTAACACAAACAGTAATATATAATATCAAATAATAATGAAAAATTGATTAAAATTGTAAAAATTATTTTTCATTGTTAAATTGTTTTTAAGTGTAAAATTGTTTTTCATTGTAAAATTGTTTTTCAACATCAAAACAATCTTGTTAGCTAAAAAGACTAATAATTTGCCAATAAGGCTAACAATCT
>JANHAO010015257.1:0-14906 GCA_026873985.1 Saraca asoca | reverse complement strand
CTACCAGCGGCTCATCCAAGTCGAAGGAGGAGGAGTTGAGCAACAGGAAGATGGAGGGAGAGGATACAAGTGCTGCGACGCAATTTTGGCTTCAAATAAGGAAGAAAACGAAGAAAACACGCCAGGAGGAGATCGGAGAACACGAGGAACAGAGAAAGAAATTGCGCAAATCTACAGAAAAAGAAAAAGAGGATGGTAATAAGGGTTTCAAAAATTCCAATGGATATTCCAACGGACAAAGTCCGTTGGAAATGAAAAGTAAAACGATGCGTTACGGTGGAATGTAAGATGCGCCATTTTACCGCGTCATTTTCCAACGGATAAATTCCATTGGAATAACTTTTTTTTTAAAAAATATATATAAAAAACTAAAATTTTTTTATATTCCGACGAGTATTCTAACGGATATTCAAACGGAATACAAATCTGTTGTAATGTCCGTTGGAATATTCCAACGGATTTTAGTCCGTTGGAATATTCCATTGCAAAATCGTAATTTTCTTGTAGTTAGGTTCTTATCCGATTATCGATACTTGTGCCTATGTTTGTCCCAAAAGCCCAATAGCATCTTATTTCCACATCCGTAAAATAAAAAAGGCATATGGTCAAGTATTCTTTAAAATGTTTTTTTTTTTAACATATTAAAGTTCTTATAAGATATTAAATATTAAAATCTAAACTGAAAATAAAATAAGAGAAGTAACCAAAGCCAAAAGTAATCTTTCGCGGCAAAAAGTAATGCATGCTCTAATACACATTTACTTGTTTGATAATTCACTTTAAGTTGCTTCTTAATTAAAAATTATATAAATGATTAGAAAAAAATAATTATATATATATTTATATATATCCCTTATCTCTCTCTCTTCAAGATTAAATAAGAGTAAAAATAATATATTTTTTTAGTCACAAGGGGATGAGAAAGAAAAAGACTAAAAAAAAAAAAAAAACTAATATTGCTAAGTCATCACAGAAATTTCTAGCTAAAACAAAAAGTTAATCACCAAAATAAGAGCAAAAATAAAAGTTTTTCAAAATATAGTTTTAACATATTTCACTCTAATTATGTTAATGTCATTGAATGACTATTCAATTATTCAAAATAATCATTATGTATTATTTTTTATCTTGTTTTCTTTTTTGACCATGCTTTATATATTATAGTTATGAATGAAAAGAAACTATGTACATAACTTATTATATTTTTTTATTACTTCTTTTTTTTTTTACTTTGTTAATTGTTTTTTTATAGGGCCTTAGTACTTTGTAACAAGATTTAGACAGATATTATTGTATAATTTAATAATATATGATATAAAATAAGATTGATACAGGTTTTTTTTCTAGAAAAAATTAATTTTATGTATCTATATAAACATCATATTGTGAATAACTATACCACATCAACTCCAAACATTGAGGACTGATTTACAATTTACTACCCAAACTTACAACCACCAGTATATATGTCTCAAGTTTGTTTCTTGAAAACCTCAAGAACTTAAGGTTATATATACACAGATATGAACAAACTTAAAAATATTTATCTGTTTATAAAAAAAAAAGTAAACAAATTGAGTCATGCACAGTATTTAACGTACTAAATAATCATATAACAAAAGAATAGATGTTTTTTAATCTTAGAGCTTATTATTTCTTAAAACTCAAAAGTAAGGCCCAAGTTTTAATGAGACTTACTATTATTATCTACAATTTTAAATAGTTAAAATTAATACATGTTATTTTTTAACATTACTATATAATTTAATCACTTGTAATCTCTTGTTAGATTCTTATATTTGAAGAGTAAATGGTTTCTCTTGATTAAATTGTACCAATTAAAATAAGCCAACTTGATTTTGTTGCTCCACTTCTTTCATCCATTAAAATATTACTTTTATTAATAGAAACTAATTAAGTATAATGAAATTTGAATTTTTATGTTTTAAAATTTAATGAATTTTTGACTGAAAGCATCTTTGGAATTTAAAGTCATATTTTGACTCTCTTATCTTGAGTTTTTTAATTTTTCCTCTCTCACTGTGACCAAAATTTCTTGACCTAATTATTTTTAAGAAGTTTATGTTTTTATTTTACTTATAAAACGTATAAATCAGGAGTAATGATTTTTTTTTTGTTAAATTTGTCTGTATTAGGCTCTATTGGCTATTATATCTAGAGATCCAAACTCACTGGGTATCGAGTATTTAGTCATATCATCAGTTTAATAGGTGTTCAAGTGGCACAGGAGATAGAGTAACATTACATTCAAGAACTAAACTTCTATCACATTCAAGTGAAAAAAAAAAAATTGAGAGGAGGGACTTTCGGAGCATCGTCTCTCCAAAATTTTGTAATATTTTGCCACGTAGTAAAAATCATGTTTTTTTTAATAACCTTTATAATTTTTTTTAATATTTATAAATGTTTGTCAAATTATTTACTATTTTTCATAAAAATTACTATTTTTTTTAAAATTTTGCATGTAATTTGTACATAAAAATTTATAATTTTAATAAATATTTTTCAAAAATTAATTATAAATTTGTGATACAATTATATAAACGTGTGAAAGATTTTTTTTTTTTATAAATATGAAACAAATACATGCATATATATATATATTTTATGATATAGAAGCAAATTTAATTATTTTGTGAAAAAGTTATTAAAAAAAGTATGAAAATTTTCTTTTCAAAATATACTATACATTATGTTGTTGTGGATGTTCCTCAGATTGGGCAAAAGAGGATCAGTCGAAATATAGAGAATCAGCAGCTAAGATAAAAAGGCGCAGCCTAATCCGAAATAAGGTCGCTAGGGACCGTGTGGCAAATAACACGACACAAGCTCACGGACCTTGATTAGCAGAGGCAGCAGTGAGCTCTCCTCTATATCAAATGAAACAACTACTGTCTGACAGATGCAGCCTAAGTACTCTACAAACCCATAAAACAGCCTTCAAAGTCTGACAATGATTTACCCAGCATTTATTACTTGATGTCTAGCATTTAATAAGCAGCACAGATGTAATCATAGTCTTACGTTAACAAATTACAATCTGTAACCCTCCCAGCATGCATATAATGGGACAAGAAACCATAATAGAGAAGAAGAGAGAAAAAAAAGAAAAAGAACCCAAAAAACTCTGTTGAGATACTCTCTTATGTATGTGTAACAAGAAAAAACTCTGTGGACATAGGGGTTATGTGGACTTTGGCCGAACCACGATAAAATTTTCTCTTCCCTGATTTCTTTTCCTTTACCTGAGTTTTCTTCTCACTTGTCATTTTTTTTTACTTAATCACACAGCAGTTTGGTTCTCAGAACCTCCGATTAATCGATTATCAAAATCAACTGTTAACATTTTGGCACGCCCGGTGGGACCAAACTGCTCTCGCATCTTTCATTGTTCAAGTGCGATGGCAAGGGGAAGAGTAATCAGGAGTTCAGGCGCTGCAA
The DNA here is from genome assembly GCA_026873985.1 of Saraca asoca. NCBI lineage: Eukaryota > Viridiplantae > Streptophyta > Magnoliopsida > Fabales > Fabaceae > Saraca > Saraca asoca. The sequence goes on along the minus strand of JANHAO010015257.1, from coordinate 11,444 downwards.
CCAACCAGCTAGATAGTCATGAAGAACATCGACGAGATATACTCGAAGAAGAATGCCCAATCCTAGCGAGTGCATCTTCCGCCCTCCCAGAGCCCGATGGCATACGGGCCCTGCGTCAGTGCGACAAAGTGCTCGAAAGTATGGTGAAAAGACTCGCCGATGCAGTCGAGGGGTTAACCCAGACGTATACCCAAAAGGCTTGAGAACAAGGCAGGGCTCCCCCTGTCATGAAAGCGGCCCAACAGTCGTAGGCAGAGACTCCGGCACGAAGGAAGCAGCCAGCTAAGGAAGGAGCCTGAAGAGTTAGTTTAAATCATTCCTCTAGCTCGCAACCTGAAACGGGGGGACAACAAGCCTGTAAATAAAAAGAAAACCAGTGAGCTGAGAGCTCACGCCGCATTGAAGGCTCGAGAATGGGCCACGATAATGGCAAAACCCCACGATCTAAAGGCCAAGACCAATTGATCGAAGAACTGATGTAGAGGGTACGAAAGTTAGAAAAATGCCCCTTAGCCCAAGATCAATTGGGCCATTAAGAGGAGAGGACTCCGCTATCCAAGGAAATTGAAACAGAACCTCAACCCCACCACTTCAAAATCCTGACTGTCCCACTGTATGATGGAAGAGGTGACCCTTATGATCATTTGGACGCTTTTAACATCCAAATGGACCTTCAGATCGACAGTCCCCTAGTTAAATGTTGGGTTTTTCTGGCTACTCTTGGAGACGTGCCGTAGGCATGGTTCAAGGGTCTCCCAGCTCGCAGTATTAGTAGTTGGGAAGAATGTCAGAATAAATTTATCGACTAATATGGGGCCCTTAAGAAGCAACTTGCCCTGTCTTGCCATATGGCAACGATCTTCCAAAGAAAGAATGAGTATTTGAAGGACTACATCACTAGATTCCGATGTGAAATCAACAACATAGAAAGTCCCTCTGATGATAGCATTCTGACAACGATTTCAATGGGGCTGCACAGGGATGGAAAACTATACGAGAGCATATACAAGTCCCCGGTAAAGAACTTAAGAGAGTTCTATGAGTGAGCTGCGAAAGAAATCTGATAGGAAGAAACCTTCAGCCCGAAGGGATTTGGACGGAAAAACGAAGCAAGTAGCTCAGTTCCTAGCAGAGATGGAAAGAGAAGCAATCGCGGCAACGATAGGGTTGACCAAGTCAATAATATGGGCATTTAGCCCACAAAGAGAGCAAAGACAGGACGATCCGAGCCCCAAGGTTCTTATGACAACTACAACATCCTATCTGACACTCTGGAGAGGATATATGTCATGGAAAAACATAAGGAAAATTTTGGGCGACCCAGGCCCCTATTAACCCCCTCGAAGTATAGAGATCCTAACAGGTTCTGTGCCTATCACAACGATACAGGGCATACCACCTCGAAATGCAAATATCTTAAGGATGCGATCAAGGACCTCATTCGGAGAGGCCACCTAAAAGATTATGTGGTACGATCATCAAGCCAACGATCCCCACAGCGTATAGCACGACCACCCCCCAACGCCGAACCTGGACAAATGACCGTGGTAAGAACCATTTACACAATCCATGGAGGATCGCACATCGTAGGAGCCTCACACAATTCATGGGAGTGGTACATACAGAATGCAAGCTACATCTTATCCACAGGTAGTGAGTCTAACAGACCTACCAAGAAAGCAAGAACGACTCCCAAGTGTATTACTTTTGAGGACGACGACAAACGAGGAGTCCAATCCCCTTATAACGATGCCATAGTCATCAGGGCCAAGGTTGGCAACGTCAAGGTGTGAAGAATTATGCTAGACACCGATAGTTCAGTGAATGTCATGTATAAAAAGTGTTTTGACTAGATGGAATTGACTAGGAGCAACCTCGAATCTTCACCTAATCCTCTTTTTGGTTTAACCGGTGACGTGGTATTTCCCATAGGGTGAGTCAAGCTTCCTATTACCTTAGGGGATAAGGACCGTCAATCAACCATTTTGGTTGATTTCCTGATCGTGGATTGTCCCTCGGCTTATAATATAGTCCTAGGGTGACCAGTGATGAATAATTCGGACCTAGTCATGTCCACCAGGACATTAACGGTTCGATTCCCAACCTCGAATGGGGTTGGATATGTATAAGGCGAGCATACGCGGCTCGACGGTGTTATGAGGATGCCGTTAAGCTAGGGGAAAAAGGCAAAAGAGTAGATGCAGTTCCCTATGAAGAGCCCCATGCCTTGAACTTAATTGAAATCAACCATGACCTCGACCCATGTGACTGGGAGACAGACAGAGAAAGTGGACCAGTCGAAGAACTCAAGGAGGTCAGAATAAGTGAAGTGGATGATCATAAATGTCTTAAGCTTAGGAAAAGCTTGCCCGTAGATGTGAAAGGCCGATTGACAGATTTTCTTAAGGCGAATTTGGATGTCTTTACTTGGAATCATGAGGATATGATAGGGATTGACCCCAAAGTTGCATCGCATAAGTTGAATATCGACCCTTACCACCAACCGGTCAGGCAGAAAAGGAAACCTTTAACTATGGAATGTTCCTGTACATTGAGGGAAGAAGTGAACAAGCTGCTAGCGAACAAATTCATCCGGGAGGCCTACTATCCCATCTGGGTAACCAAACCTATCCTGATAAGAAAGAAGGATGGGAAATGAAGAACATGCATCGACTTCACAGACTTGAACAAAGCTTGCCTGAAGGATAGTGTTCCCTTACCAAGGATCGACCAACTTGTCGATGCATCAGCCGAACACCAACTCTTCAATTTCATGGACGCGTACTTTGGGTATAACCAAATACCTATGGAGCCACAGGATGAGGAGCACACCTCATTCATCATGGATCGAGGGTTGTACTACTATAAGGTGATGCCTTTCAAGCTCAAGAATGCCAGGGTAACCTATCAACGGCTGGTCAATGTGATGTTCAGAGACTAAATAGGGAAAACTATGGAAGTCTATGTGGATGATATGCTCGTGAAGTCCAGACAGGTCTTGGATCATGTAAGCGACTTGGATGAAATGTTTCAGATCTTATAAAAGTACCGGATGAAGTTAAATCCACTCAAATGTGCATTCGGAATAGCTTCGGGAAAGTTTCTCAAGTTCATAGTGAATGAAAGGGGCATAGAAGCGAACCCCAAGAAGATTAAAGCACTAATCGACATGAGGTCACCGAGCGGAATTAAAGACATCCAAAGCTTGATCGGCTGAGTCACGGCCCTTAGCCAGTTTATTTCCAAAGCAACGGACAGGTGCCTCCCCTTTTTTGAAGCCTTAAGGAAAGCAAGGCACTTCGAATGGATAGAGGAATGCGAAGCTGCCTTCATACAACTGAAGGAATATCTAGGTTAGGCCCTACTCCTATCTAAATCATGGGAGGGCAACAAGCTGATTCTTCTTTTAGGGGTGTCACACATGCCATTAGCACGACCCTTGTCCGTGAAGAGAATGGAGCATAATTCCCAGTCTACTACATGAGCAAAAGGCTGGTAAGTGCTGAGGAAAACTACACTCCCATGGAAAGATTAGTTTATGACCTCGTTGTCGTATCAAGGAAACTACAACCTTACTTCCAGGCCCATTCCATTGAGTTCCCAACCCGGTATCCATTGAGGCAAACCCTCTAAAAGGCGGATGCTTTAGGTTATTTGCTTAAGTGGGCACTTAAGCTTACCCAGTTTGACATCCACTACAAATCAAGGTCGGTAATAAAGGGACAGGCTTTAGCTGATTTCGTTGCCAAATTCACCGAACCTGGGGTGGAAGAAGTGGAAACCTTAGGAGGATTGTGGTGGGAACTTTACACGGACGGGTCCTCATGCGAGCACAAGACAGGAGCAGGAATCTTACTAATTAGCCCAGAAAGGCATAAAATCCTCTGTGCCCTGAGGCTCAGATTCCAGGCTACTAACAATGAGGCAGAATATAAGGTGCTTCGCACAGAACTTTATCTCGCAAAAGAGGTGCGAGTTGAAAACCTGAAGACTTCAGCGATTCTCAATTGGTCGTTCGTCACGTAAAGGGGGAATACCAAGCAAAGGGACTGAAGATGGCTGTTTATCTACGAAAGGCCCAAGAATTGCTCCATGGATTCCAAAGGTTCAAGATCAACTAAGTCCTTCGAACTGAAAATGTGTATGTGGATGCACTGGCCTGACTACCTGCGGTAAAAGATACAAAATTTTCAGGTGCAATACCTATAGAAGTTCTTTCGCTCCCTAGTGTCGAGCAAAACGACACTGTAATGTCAGTTTCTGTGGCACGTAACTCATAGATGAATCCTATCCTAAACTACCTACAGCATGGCGAACTTCCTGAGGATAAGCTAGAAGTGTGCTGCGTATGATTTTGAGCTGCTAGGTACTGCATTGTAGATGACGTGCTTTACCGGAGGGGCCTCTCGGCCTCACTTCTCCGATGCATCTACGGTTCCAATTGTGATCTTGTTTTGAAATAGATACACGCTAGACACTGTGAAAACCACGTTGGAGGGCTGTCATTGGCTTAGAAGGCCCTTCGATAGGGTTTCTTCTGGCCAACCATGAAACAGGAAGCAATCGACCTTGTCAGGAGGTGCAACAAATGTCAGAGGTTTGCTATGGTCCCCTGAGCTCTCCCAGCCTGCCTCCAACAGATGATCAGCCCTTGGCCTTTCACGATATAGGGGATCGATCTGATAAGGCCCCTCCCTATGGGTCGCAAAAACTATAAATATGCTGTGGTAGAAGTAGATTACTTTACCAAATGGGCAGAGGCGAAAGAGTTAGCTCAGATTTCTTCTTCTCAAATCGAGAAGTTTGTTTGGAACAACATTGTCTGTCAATTTGGTGTCCCTCAACAGATAGTGTCTAACAATAAGACTTAGTTCACAAATGAGCAGTTCATCCAATTCTGCGATAACCTTGGAATCCTGAAAAGCTTCTCATATGTAAACCACTCTCAAACTAATAGGCAAGTAGAAGCAGTGAACAAGATCATCAAGCAAATCTTGAAGAAGAAGTTGGAAGCTAGAAAGGGAGCTTAGGTAGACGAACTATCCAGAGTACTATAGGCTTATCGCACCATGGCTTGTAGCAATACGGGAGAAACCCCTTTCTTGATGGTCTACGAAACTGAGGTGATGGTGCTGGTAGAATTTGAAGTGACCTCGCACCGGAGAGCTACTTTTAACATGGAGGAAAATGACTAATTACTTGTTGCAAGTCTTGATCTCATTGAAGAAAAAAGAGATGAAACATGTTTAAGAATCACAACCTACCAGCAAAGGGTTGCACGATACTTCAATCGAAAAGTATAAGCTCAGAGCTTCAAACCAGGTGACCTCGCCCTGCGCCTTATCCAGCCAGCAGGTCGTGATCCCAGAGAAGGAATGCTGGGACCAAATTGGGAAGGACCATATATTATAAAAGAAAGACTAAAGACCATAGGATACCACCTTGCAATCATCGAAGGGGCAGAGTTCCCCCGAGTTTGGAATGTCGAACATATCCGGCCTTATTATCAGTAAAGCAAATTTGACTCTATTAAAACTGTAACTATCTATTAAAGTTTTGAATCAAATTGTATCCCTGTTATATTTTTTCTAGAAATGTTTGTCGTTATTTATATTCAAGGAATAATATCTATGTCTCGAGAAGATAGATCACCTAGCGACGTCACACATATATATCCATAAAAAAAAAAGAGGAAGAAGAAGAGGGGGGTGAAGAAGATCTTTTGCAGAATTTAAAAGTCATGACAAAATGTTTTAGTTATGAATTTAGGAAACACAAAAACAAGGAAAATAAAATCATCAAGATGCTACATTGAAAAAGCCTCTATGTCAGGAGGGCCCTGGGTGTCTGGGGCACTTGGCAGCATCGCAGGCAGATTTTCCACAATTTGATCTTCGGGCCGCTCTACGACTGACTCCTTCGCAAGCGAAGTAATTTTAACCCGCATCACATCCTCACTAGGAGGACCGTCTGCGACCTTAACGCTTAGAGAAGTAGCCGTCTTAGCACCTTCAACAAAACCCTGGATGATATCCATGATCTCCCCGCCAAAGAAAGAGAAGTCGAGGTCTGGGCGATTTAGCCACAGGGTATACATGAAGCTGTCGGTAGTGTGAGCAACTGTGGCCTCCTGAGCCCGCTCGACCATAGCAGTGGTCTTCTCTTTCACCTTGGTGTCCTCCGCTTTGATGTGCACGACCCTTTCTTCAGCTTACTTAGAGACCTCCTCAACCCACTTAGTTGCCTCCTCAGCCCACTCCGCTCTCTCCAAGGCACGATTTGCCCTCTCTTGGGTGGCTTTGAGCTGCATTTGGAAACTCTCGACCCCTTGAGTCAGAGAGAATATGTCTTCCCTACTCTTTTGATGCTTGTCATGGGCTCCGCATAGCTTTAAAGCAAAATCAGCTACCTCGCACGTAAAAGACTCTTTAACCCTTTTCACTGCGGCATTGGCTCCTTGAAGTTGGGTTTCAACATTTTTCAACTTCCCCTTTAGTTTTGTCATCTCCCTAGTAGCCGCACCAAGGCTGGCCTCAAGCTGGTGGTTCTTCTTTTCCCAGCTCAGACACTCGTTCCTCTGCTTGATTGCCTTCAAGGCTCCCTAAAGAAAACAATAAAAAAGTCAGAATACAAGCAAGAACCAAAAGAACGAGAAAAGAGTGGTACTAACCAATAAGCAGTGGCTGGCCAAGACCTCCATTAGGACACTACCCCAAATCCCGTCATCCTCCAGGGACGCAGTGTTGGCTCCCAGAATTTGGCCCACATTATCATGAATATTATGGTAAAGGGCCAGGGACTTGGCCCCCAATGTTTCTGTTGGATGTCTTGGAGCATTCACGAGCTGTGTTGCTAGATCAATAGTGAGCTCCTTTCCCTTATCAACCCTCTGCCTCTTTGAAGAAGGTTCAGTGGAAGCCTTACCTCTTCAGCATGGAGATCTCATCATCTCTTCCTCAGTCACTTCGCGCTTTGAAGTAGGGGATAGGAGGAGCAAGATCTCTTTTGCTACTGACAGACCAAAAGGGAGGATAGGCTGAGTCGGTGTAGGAACAGTCATGGAAGAAGGAGGCGAGCTCACCTGAGTAGGTTTTGGAGTAGCCATAGAAGAGGTAAGATGTTCAGTGTGAGCAAAAGCAGAGGACGTGACCTGTTTAGATCTCAGAGGAGGCTTAACGAGGTTCATGCGACCCATGGCAACCTATTCGCTAAAGTCAGTCAGGGAAATTTCTCTTGACCCGCGAACCCTGATATCACGTGAGCTATCAATAAGTTTGGTACCTAGAGCGGGAGAAAGCACATAAGCTCGTAGGAGCTCCTCGTTGAACCTTGAAGTGTTGGGAGAGTCCTCAAAAACCAAAAGTTGATCCAGAATCTTGATCTCTACCACACTCAGCTCCGGTCTTTCTTTTCGAACTCCATCTGTAGAAAGTATAGCAAAACATTAGGCCCATATTAAAATAAAAACAATAAAGGGATGACATCCTCTTTAGCTCACTCACCCAGATTCCACACAAATGAAAGATGCTGAAGATGACACAGCGATGGATAGGACACATAGAACTAACAGGTCTTATATGGACTCGTGTTGGACTTCCCTCGAGTGCCCCCTTAAGGCAATGCTTTTTTATACTTCGAAGGGGTAAGGTGAAAGATAATAATAACCCTCCTGCCTCTCGGCGCCCTTAATACTATAGAGAAAACAAAGAACCTTTGCACTAGGAGGATGGAGACCGTTCTAAAGATGAATTAACGTAAGGGAGGTTAGGGAAGAATATGTGTTAGGGGTCAATTAGGCAGGCGCAAGTCCCAGCTCATTCAAGAAGTCAATTATGTATGGAGGGATTGGGAAATGGAAGCCCACGTTGAGGTGATGGATGCTAATAGCCATAAACCTCTCAGGAGGGAATGCAGCATGATCACTGCGAAATGGAATCATCACATGGCAGCCTCTCAGGAAAAAATACACCTCCGTAATTCCCCCCCATTTCTTTGGGCTTAAAACTGGAGGGAAAATGTTTGAAAGGAAAGGTAGCTCTAGATCCCTCCAGCCCAGCACGAGCCACAAATCCACTGGTGACCTCACCCCTTTAGGATATCGCATCCTTAGTGGCACGAGGCATTCCCTCGCTCCCCTTAGACTCAGTGTCCTTGTTAACTATTAAGTGGCGGCAACATCTGTGGGGATGAGACATTTACAGGGGGAGGAAGAAAAATAATTAGGTTATAGGATAAAATAGGCCATTATTCTAAAAACAATTTAACCTAAGATGGGAATGGCTACTGCACTGGACCACCCAGATCCACGGAGCATAAATAAAGGCCCCAGACACTAAGCCAGAAGCACTCAAAAAAGTAAGAAATTTCGTCACCACCTAAAGCCCTAACCGCTAACCAGCAGAACAAATAAAGCTCACTCATGCCCTGATTCCCCATCAGCAACAAATACACCCACAAAGATTTCAGAAACGAAAAACACAATATGCTATAACAGAAATAGAAACTCACCTTGCTAAATCAAGAAGCTGTCTGTAAAGTGGCAAAACGTGAAAAATCAGCAACCAAGGACCCGACTCGACGAAACCAGAAAGTGGAAATAAGGCAAGGACTGGAGAAGAGGCGATGAATAATCCCTGGAACAGAGAAAAAGCAGAAAGGAATATGTTTTTGGCAAACAAAGAAAAAAAAAGGGGGAACTCTCCCAGCTTTATTTTGAAAAATCCAACCGTCAGATTCAAAAACCCCTCAACTGACCCACTATCTAACGGACCAGCGTATACTAGCATTAAAAGCCAAATTATGTACACTGAACATGTTGACGATGAAATTTGATTCATATGGAGAGCTCAAATTTCAACCAACGGGGATGATTCGAGAAACCCCAAACTGTAATATGGTTATATAAGTGTGAGACAGATGCAGAAAAGTGAAGAGAGAAGGAGAAGAAAATGGAGTAACAATAGAAGTTTTCTAACGTGGTTTGGCTAAAATCCTTTGTATGGATTCCTACGTCCATAATAGAATGTTATTTTCTAAGGAAAGTATTTTTACAGAGCTTCCTATTTAGCAGAGTCTCAACTGGTATTTTTCTTCATGCCCCCTACAATGGTTCAAGTCCCCCCATTTATAGAAGCATGGAGGGAAACAAATATAATTTGATAAACTGCAAATATGTTACATCAAGTAATAAATGTAAAAGACATCTTGGACTGCTGCAAAACAGCTATTGCAAGTTACTTTCTGCAGGAGGGCCCCTTGCAGTGCTTTTTGTAGATTGTCTTTACAGGTAGATGTTGGCTGGGGAAGTGTTAGGGTTTTTTCCTGAAACTGAGAGCTAGAGTTGTGAGCTAGCTACTATGACAAGCTACGACCTGGCTACTGTGATGAGCTGCGAGCTAGCTACTGAGAGCTGTGAGCTAGCTACTGAGAGCTGCGAGCTAGCTGCTGTGACGAGCTACGAGCTAGCTGTTGTGATTTAGGCCTTCCAGTCAGACTTGTTTGCTGGGCTTTTGCCAGTCCATTTCTCATAGTACCAGAAAATACATATAACATTAGTCCCTAGCTCTTAGTGTGCTTTGTGGACTGGGAGCTAAAACTTGCTGACAAAAGCTAACACCTGCATTCTTCAGTTTGCTTTAGACTTGTGCACTTCTAAGTTTCTCCTTTGAATATTTGTGTAATTTTACCTTGTTAAATGAGGTCTTTCAATGAATGAATTTTCATGATTCTTGTGTGTTCTGTTAGACATTTTGTGTGCTACAGAAGATAATATGTTGGTCCAAATATATTCTTATGATTGCGATTCGATTGATAGTGAAAACAAGCACCAGGTGTGTCGAAGCTAGAGCTCTAGAGGCTTAGTGCTTTTAGCACCAGGTGTGCCCAAGCGGTATTATTAGTAGCTCTGGAGGCTTAGTGTGCTTAGCACCAGGTGTGTCCGAACTCGATCTGGAGGCTTAGTGCATCTAGCACTAGGTATGCTTGAGCGGTATTATTGGTAGCTTTGGAGGCTTAGTACGTTTAGCACCAGGTGTACCCAATCTCGCTCTAGAGGCTTAGTGCATCTAGCACTAGGTGTGCTTGAGTGATATTATTAATAGCTCTGGAGGCTTAGTACTTTTAGCACCAGGTGTGCCTGAGCGGTATTATTAGTAACTCTGGAGGCTTAGTGCGCTTAGCACTAGGTGTGTTCAAGCTCGCTCTGGAGGCTTAGTGCATCTAGCATCAGGTGTGCCCGAGCTATGAGTAGATCACATGAGAGCTGTGAGTTTTCAATCAACAATTTTATTGCTCAGATGGGCAGTGGATTCTAGCTCCCTGTTTTAACATAAATTGAGTGCTTGGTTGGCTGCATTAATCATGCTTTCAGATAATCAATTATAAGCAGGACAAAGCATGTTTGATAGGCATTTTTGATAAGTTAGCCATGGCTTGATTAGGTTTGAATATTCCTTCTAAGTTAAGTGGGTGAGAGCTCTCTTCCGGTATAGTATTCTACGGAGTAAGGATGTTGCTTTGGCTCTTAATATTGTTGCCAAAGGTGGAATCTCCATATTATTTCTTTCAAACTAAAAGAACAACAATTATCCCAATGCTGAGAACCTGAAGCGAGCTGATGCAGGCATAATTTTGATACAAGCTATGATTTGTTTTGGTATCGAGCTGGTGAAGGTTAAAGGTGCGAGCTTGAAACTGCTTCGAATCCGACGGTAGGGGATTCTTTCCAATCGTCTCGGGCTTTAGTTTTATTGGAAGTCTTACGACCTTTCCTTCTAGTTTTATACCACAAATTTGCTAAGCCTTGCTAAAGAATTTTGACCTGTTCCAAATGTACAATAACTGACTTGAAAAGTGCATCAGTAATTATATCCACAATTAGCTCCTTAAGATACGTGGGTATTTTATCATGATAAGGTTTCTTTTTGCGAAGTGGCGATCTATTGGCTAGCCAACCACACCTGCCGATAAAGGAGAGACTTGTGAAACATCCAATTTAGATAGCTCCAAACATGGGAATCAGATGTGAGCTATAGCCTAAAATGCTTCACTCAGCCTGTCCGTAACTCGGAGAACTCTTTATTTCATCCGTGTCTTGAAATGCAGAATGACCAATAATTTGTTCGAAGGACAATCTAAATGGCTAGGGAACATTAAGATAAGAGTCGGGCATGTCTACAATCCGATCCTTTTCAGAAGTGAATTGGATGCGTTAACAACAAAAAAATAGAAGCCTTGAGCTTCCTTAGTTGGTGCAGATACAAATTTGGCAACTGGAACCTTTGTATAACCTATTTCCTCTTGGTCTTTCATTCTCATCACACGACCATTACGCGTGAGTTTCAACCCTGAAAGGGGGGGGATGAAAAATCGATAGTCAAAGAGCATCTAATGTAAAAATAGGAAATTATATCGAGCTCGTTCGGGTAGACAAGAAATGATATCTT
>JANHAO010015256.1:0-14919 GCA_026873985.1 Saraca asoca | reverse complement strand
CTTCTTTGGACTGATTACCTCTTGCATTTCTGTGACAGTTTCTGTTTACCTATTTTTCCTGCCATTTGAGCTTCTGTTAAACAACACCCCCCCACTCATTCATCTCCTAATTAGATTGCTAATATTAGAAGATCTAAGGGCTCGACCTGGGCTGCCCTATACTACAAAAAAGCATAGGGGAATCCAGTTATAAATTTTCTAATTTGACTGAACTTGGCATTTCGTCAGTGAGCCAGATGCTAAAAGAGGCCTCAAGTTAGGAAAAAAACTTATCTCTAGATATATAAACCTAACTAACCAAATTCCTTAAAGCGAACCTGGACATTTTCACTTGGAACCTTGAGGATATGGTAGGAATTGATCCCAAAATCATGTCACATAAGCCCAATATCGAGCCTCATCATAAGCCAATCCATCAAAAAAGGAGGCCAATGATTATTGAGCAATACATCACTCTCAAAGAAGAGGTGGTAAGCTTTTGGCCAAAAAGTTCATTCGAAAGGCTTACTACCTGACTTGGGTGGCCAACCCTGTACTTGTAAAAAAGAATAATGGGAAATGGAAGACTTGCATTGATTTCATGGACCTTACCAAAGCATGTCTAAAGGATAACTTCCCCTACTGAGGGTTGATTAGCTCATGGATGCAACTACTAGTCACCCACTTCTCAGCTTCATGGATGCCTACTTGGGGTATAATCAGATCCCTATGAATCCATGAGATGAGGAACATACCTCATTTATCACTGATCGTTGACTATATTACTACAAGGTGATGCCCATTGGATTGAAGAACGTAGGGGTAACCTACCAGCGATTAGTCAGCATGATGTTTAAAGAACAAATTAGGAAGACAATGGATGTTTATGTGGATGATATGCTAGTAAAGTCTGAACAAGCCATTAACCATGTTTGTGACCTAAGAGAAATGTTCCAAATTTTGAGGAGGTATCAAATGAAGCTAAATCCCCACAAATGTACATTTTGGGTGGCTTTGAGAAAGTTCTTTGGATTCCTGGTCAATAACAAGGGAATTAAGGTGAATCCAAAGAAAATCAAGGCACTCATTGATATAAGATCCCCTACCAGAATTAAGGATGTATAATGCCTTAATGGCCAAGTTGTAGCACTCAATAGATTCATTTCTAAAGCGATAGATAAATGCATCCTTTTCTTTGATGTATTGAAGAGGACAAAACAATTTGAGTGGACAAAATTGTGTGAGTTCACTTTCCAACAACTAAAGCAATATATGGGCCAAGCTCCTCTCTTATCCAAACCAAGGGAAGGTGAGAAGCTCATCATTTACCTAGGAATATCCAGCATGCTCTCAGTGCAGCACCAGTATGGGATGAAGGAAGAGCACAGTTCCTAGTCTACTATGTAAGCAATAGATGATGAAACAAGGTACTCACCAATGGAGGAACTTGCCTACTGCCTCGTGGTCACATCAAGGAAGTTGTGACCTTATTCCAAGCACATACCATAGAAGTGCTCACAGAGTTCCCATTAAAACAATCTTATAAAAGACTGACACCTCAGGTCGCCTGCTGAAGAGGGCAATCAAGCTAGCCCAATTCAACATTAAGTACAAACCTAGGCTAGCAATCAAGGGGCAAGCCTTAGAAAACTTTATTGTAGAGTTCATAGGGCCTATAGAATAAGAAATAGAAACTTCAGAGGCTCCATACTAGGAATTGTATGTCGATGGGTCATCAATCTAATAGAAAGCCAAGGCAAAGGTGCTTTTGATTAGCCCTGAGGGACACAAAATCCTCTACACACTAAGATTTCATTTTCATGCCACAAATAACGAAGCTAAATATGAAGCATTATTAGAAAGGCTCTGTTTGGAAATGGAGTTGAGAGATTAAAACCTAAAAATTTTAGTGATTCCCAACTTATAGTTTGCCACATACGAGGTAAATACTAGATAAAAGGGGTCAAAGATGGCCATCTACCTTCAAAAGGTTTAGGAACTACATGGATCTCTCTAGTAATACAAGATCAATAAGATCCTGCAAGCCCAAAATATGCAAGTAGATGCATTAGCTCACTTAGCCATGACCAGAGATATAGATTTTTTGGGAGCAATCCTGGTAGAATTCCTTCCATCACCAAGCATCAAGCAGAAGGACACTGTAACGGCCATTGTTATGGCATAAAACTCATAATGAGTCCAATCTTAGATTACTTACAAGATGGTAAACTTTGACAAGATAAGATGGAAGCTCCTTGATTGCGAGCTCGAGCAGCTAGGTACTGCATCTATAATGACATGCTATATAAAAAGGGATTCTCAACCCCACTCCTAAGGTACATAAACGGTCATAACTTTGACATTGTCCTGAGGGATATTCATGACAGCCATTTTGGGAACCATACTAGGGGCTGTCTTTAGCTCACAAGGCACTCCAGTAGGGATTTTACTAGCTTGCAATGAAACAGGGTGCCATCAACCTCATCAAGAAATGTGATAGGTGTCAGAGATTCACCAAAGTGCCATGAGCTACACTAGCCTACTTGCAACAGATGGTCAGTCCTTGGCCTTTTGCGATATAGGGCATGGATCTAATTGGACCATTACCGATAAGCCTTAGGAATTGCAAACATATAGTAATAGCTCTTAATTATTTCACTAAGTGGGTAGAGGCAAAGGAACTGGTACAAATCTCTTCTACAAAGATTTAAAAGTTTGTATGGACCAATATTATTTGCAGGTTTGGAGTCCCTTAGTAGATTGTGACTAATAATGGGACCTAATTCAACAGCAAGCAGTTCATCAGGTTCTGTGATGATCTTAAAATCATGAAGAGCTTTTTAGCTATAGACCATCCTCAAGCCAATGAACAAGTTAAGGTTGTCAATAAGAGTATCAAATAGATCCTGAAAAAGAGGCTGGAGGCCAGGAAGGGAGCATAAGTAGATGAGCTACAAAAGATGCTTTGGGCTTATAGAACCATAGCTCGAAGCACCACAGGAGAAACTCCCTTCTTAATGGTACATAGATCTAAAGCCATGATCCCAGCTAAACTTAAGGTAACTTCACAATGAAGAGCTAATTTCAATCTAAAGGATAACAATCAGCTACTTGCTGCAAACCTTGACCTCGTAGAAGAAACAAGAGAAATAGCCCAGCTTCAAAGTAGCAACCTATCAACAATGAGTCATGAGTTATTACAATAGGAAAGTCTAAGTTTAGCACTACAAAGCTGAAGAACTCATGCTATGCCTTATCCTCCCCGGAGCTCGCAAGGCCAATGATGGGGCACTAGGTCCAAACTGGTAAGGACCATATATAATCAAAGAAAATTTAGGAAATGGATCTTACCATCTAGAAAAACTGAGCAAAGCTAAGTTCCCTTGAGCTTGGAATGCTAAACATCAATACCTAAATCATCAATAAGCTTGAGTTTACTTTTCTAACCTTACAATATTATTTTTAGTAATGATGGTTATTTATTAACTCTTGAATGAATTTTTTGACAAAGTAATATAATTGAAAGTGGCCTACCCGAAAGCAAGCATTTGACCTCCTAATTTAGAAGGAACAGACAATTCAACGTACTTACTATTAGGTCCCTAAAAATCAAAGCTAAAACTTTAATAAACTTTGGATCTTGCCTTTTTCTCATTAGAGAATTTATATACACCTTTAATTGAAATTAATTCTTGTTTTAATGAGATATTCAACAAATTAATAACCAATGAATATAGAGATAACAGATATTGCAATTTAGTAGCAAGATATAGATGTAGAAAGAGAAGTTAAAGATTCAGATTTTTAAAGTGGTTCAACTTGAATTGAAACTGTAATTCAAGTTTATTCCACTTGATCTTTCTCAACTGAAAGACCTCTTTGATTAAAAGAAAACTATCAGGATTTACCAGGCTCCTAAAATGCTAGTTTACATCAAAACACAAGATATTACACGGGCTTCTTGCTAACCTAGAAGAATTATAACAGACTCTTCTAAACCAAAACAAAACACAAGACTTATGACAGGCTCTTGCTAACCTATACAAATTTCTAAATCCCTAGAAATTGCAAATAAAAAGAAATGAAATATGAAAGAATTGAATTATACAATACTATAGGTTTGAGATAAAAATCTCAAACAATCTAAGATGAACTCAACTGATCTTTTAATCCAAAAGCTTTTTATTAAATCTCAAAAACTTAATGAGGTAGAGAGAATCTTGTTAGCACTTTTTCTTAGATGTTTTCATACTTGAATAATGAAAACTGTGAAAAATCTGTTTAAATATGAAATCAGTTAGGTTGTTGTAACTGTCTGTAATAATATAACTGATTTTCAATTTTTGCATCGATTGTCGCATTAATGCAAGATGGTTACAACTAATTCATTAGTGTGGTAATTGAAGTACAACTTGTTATACACATATCTTAAATAGATTAGTACATCAAAGTAGGAAGTTTTCCCAACTTTCTATTTGAGATAATTTGAAAATTGTTCTTTGTTGAATCAATGTATATAGAATTTTAAAATATAAATCGATGTGGAAATCAATGTATGAAGTAAAAAATAGTTTTACAAGATTTTGTTTTCTTCAAGTGATTTTTCTGCCTCATTGTTTGGTTAAAAATATTTGGATCAAATGTCATTTGAACTCATTTACAAAAGATCCTATTGAAATAAAATAAGTCCTAAAACTAATCTTGGATCTCTTGAACAATCTTGATGAACTTTGAACCTGAACATACTCAACAAATAATTAAAGCTCATAAACATAATATGATTCAGCTTAAATTTGTTTTCAACATCAAAATAGAAGAAAGTATCACTGACCAAGCTAACACTTACAAAAATCTAACACCATATGTGACCTACTATTCGGCATTGCATACGACCAACTCTCTGGCAACATATGTGACCTACTATTCGGCATTGCATTCAACCTACTCTCTGGCATAGTATGTGACCTATTATTCAGCACCACATACGACCTACTCTCTAGCACCGCATGCGACCTATTATTCAGCACTTCATGCAACCTACTCTTTAGCACTGCATGTGACCTAATATTCGGCACTGCATACGACTTATTCTCTAGCATCACATGCAACCTACTATTTGGCATTGCATACGACCTACTATTCGGCACCGTATGTGACCTAATCTCTGGTACTGTATGCGACCTACTCCCTTGCATTGCATACAACCTACTCCCTGGCACTGTATGCAACCTACTATCTAGCATTGCATACAACCTACTCTCTAGCACCGTATGCAACCTACTCTCTAGCACCACATATGACCTACTCTTTGGCATCATATGTGGCCTACTATCTAGCACTACATACGACCTACTCCCTAGCATCATATGTAGCCTACTATTTGGTACCACAAACGACCTACACTCTGGCACAGTATGCGACCTACTATTTAGCACTACATATGACCTACTCTCTAGCACCGCATGCGACCTACTATTTGGCACCGCATACAACCTACTCCCTAGCACCGTATACAACCTATTATCTAACATCACATACGACCTACTCTTTAGCACTGAATGTGACCTACTATTCGGCACCACATGCGACTTACTACCCTGCACTACATTCATGCCACCCAATAAGCTTGTCATAGCATGACCTACCTGGGCACTTGACTCGTGCACCATACCTTGACCTAATGAAAATATACTATACATCATCATGGTTTGAAATCTGAGAAATATTAGTGTGACCGATTGGTCACTCTACTTAGTTAATTTTCATAAAACTATGATTTGTAGGGATTTATTCATCTTACACGATGCAAACTTGGAAAAATGAAAATATTATGCAAAATTCATTAAAACCTCATTCAACAGGGTGAATGTACATATGATAAAAAAATACAAATAAAAAAATAAGCCTACAGCCATCATGGCCTTAGAAAGCTAAATTTTGAAAATTGAATCCCTAATGAAGCAAGTCATATGCCATTTGATCATTAGGTTGCTCTTAAGTCACTTCTTGCTCTCCTTAAGACAAGAGCTTGTCCCCCAAATATCATTATAGGTGCATCCTAAGGAATTAGAGATTTAGGGCATCTTAGGAAGAAGTGAAAGAATTAAGACAAGGGAACTAAACTCACTAGCATCACCGTGAGGAAATAATTCAAGATCTGTACAAAACTTCCTAGAATCCTCATAAAGGAATTGCCATAGGAAATTCCTATGCTGCAAGCCATACACACCTCGGATCACCACACTTAAGAGCTAGACCATCAAAAACATAAGGAACTCAAGCAATAAGCCCACTAGGTCACTAAACCTTGGGGAGTAGGAAATGGAACATTAGATTTTTGGAAAGAAAGAAAGGGTCTTCTTCACCCTATATAGCTAGAATGGCTTGAAAAACTAATCAATTGCCCTCGATCCAACAATCCAGCAAAAAATAAGGCTCTAATGCTACTACACTGACAATTATGAAGAGGTGCATGCATTCAATGTAGTAATAATGACACGGGTAGACAAAATGATGAAATGGAAGTTCAAACAGAAGTATGGCTAATTGTGATCTCCAGCTTTTACTAGCACACTACAACTCCCAATTCGTAAATCACCCTAAGAGTTGGGGGGCTAATGTCATGGGTAATTTTTTATGCCACCTAAATGGACTGGTAAAAGCCTAATTGACAGACTAAAATAACAAAGGCCTAGCTCATATGGATTAAGGTCACCAAACCAAGACACTAGGTCGCTAGATACGAGCCAAGGTCACTGGCCAATGCAGGTCAAAGTAACAATCTCAGGTCATGAAAGCAAGGCCTAGCTCACAGCTCGCAAAAAGCATCCTTAACCATCAAGAAAGTCCATTCAGTCTCCTATTTTGGCAAGAGTCTATTATAACTACCAATCCTAATCTACTTTGTAATCCTAATCAAGTCATGATACTTATTTGTTATAGATTTGCATTCAAACTGTAACCTACCAACTATTATATCAGGGGATGAAACCATTGTACAGAGGACACACTATCATAAGATAAAATACACTTAGGAAAAAGTAAAAAAAGTCGTGGGCATAGGGGTCAAGCCGTGGACATAGGGTTCAAACTAACTTTAGCTGAACCATGTTAAAAATTTCTGGTGTCTTCCTGTTCGTCCTTTTTCTCTCTCTTTTACATTCATTCTACAACTTAAGGTCCAGAACTTAGGTTGATAGGATTTTACCATTAACATTACATGATTTATTTGTAGGAATATGATTTTGAAGTCAATGAAGATTCAGATCCCATGAACTTTTTAGAAGCAATCTTTGGTGCAAACTTTTCTAAGGGGATAAATGCCATGAAAGATGAATTGGCTTTAATGTACAAGAACAATGTATAGGATCTAATGGAATTGCCTGCTGGCTGGAAAATTGTTGGATTCAAAGGGGTCTTTAAGACTAATAGGAATGCTCAAGGTGAAGTTATGAAGTATAAAGCCAGATTAGTAGCAAAAGGCTATACTCAAAGGGAAGGCATAGACTATAAAGAAACTTTTTTGCTAGTTTTGACAAAAAAAACTCATTTCAAGTTGTTATGGTGTTGGTGGCTCATTTTGATCTTAAGCTTCACCAAATGGATGTTAAAATAGTCTTCCTGAATGGTGATCTTTTAGAAAGCATTTATATGAAATTACCAGATGGTTTCCAAGAGAAGGGAAAAGAGAACTTAGTATCCAAGCTAAAAAAGTCCATATATGGCTTAAAACAAGCATCTAAATAGTGTTATCTCAAATTTGATGAGATGGTGACTTGTCTTGGTTTCAAGGAGAATACAACGGACCAATGTATCTACTATTTGATTAGTGTGGGCAGTTATGTGATCTTTGTGTTGCATGTCCATGATATTCTCCTTGCAAGTAATGACATGAACTTGTTAATGAGACAAAGCAAATATTGTCACAACATTTTGAGAAAAAGGACCTCAGTGATGCCTTATTTGTATTGGGCACACAGATTTACCATGATAGATCTCGAGGTATTCTTAACTTCTCTCAGAGTTCATATATTGAGAAAGTGCTTAAGAGGTTCAATATGGATTCATGCTCTCGTTGTTTTACACCCACTCAAAAGGGTGAGTTTCTTTTCAAAGCCTAGTGTCCTCAAAATGATGATGAGAATTCCAAAATGAAGATGGTCTCATATACTTCTGTTGCAGGTACCCTAATGTATGCTTAGATATGTACACATCTTGATATAGCATTTGTAGTCAATGTACTAGGGAGATACCTGAGTGATCTAGTTAGAAACATTGGACTGCTGTATAGAAAGTTATGAGGTACTAACAAGGTACAAAGAACTACATGCTAACTAACAAGAGATTTGATGATCTTATTGTTATATGCTACTCAAATTTTGATCTTGCTGGTTGTCCAGATGATAAGAAGTCAACATTTGGATATGTTTTTATGATGCAGAAGGAGCTTTATTGTGAAAAAGTATTAAGCAGTCAATTACAACAACCTCCACTATGGTAGCAAAGTATGTTACGTGTTATCAAGGTACTCATGAAGCTATATGGTTAAGGAAATTCATATCTGGTTTTAACATTGTCAAGAGCATTTTGACTCACTGAGACTTTAGATACAGTTTTTCTTCTCCCTTTTCTCTGCTAGGATTATAAGGAGTGAACCTACTAATGAGATATCAAAGATGATACCACCTACTTAAGTGTGCTTTGGACTACATGGATTCTCACATTACGTCAAGTATGAGTTCATTACTATTAAATAAAAATTTATATGTATAGATTTAATACATTGTAACATGATTCAATAGATCTATTGATTTGGCTATTATGTTAATATCCTAATTTAAATTAACAAGTAATGCCTTTTATTTTATATACACAAGTTAGTCATATATTTAGGTAGAGATTGTCAATAACAAACTTTGTAGAGAGATGCTGACAATTTTATTAATATAGTGGCACACAATATTATTTTTAAGATCTTTCCCTTTACTGATCATGATTTGAGCCTTGAACATTGCATGTATATTAAAGTGGCTTACACTCCTCCTATTATAAAAAAAAATAGAAAAAAAATTATCTTTTACTAATCTATCCTTCATTAAAAGTAAAATAATGTGTAAAGGAGTTGATACTTTATCAAAATAATAGGGGTAAAATTAAAAAAAAAAAAGTAAATACACAAGGATTAAATAGGCTAATAAATAGCTTTATTTTATGAGAGAAAAGTTACATTTTACTAATTTATTCTTCATTAAAAGTCAATTGGTGTATAAAATAATTGGATCCTTGGGAGTTTCCCTTAGAAAACCCCAAGTGCACTTGGATATTTTGTGTTGCCATGACTCTATGATATGAGAGGCATATAGTTAACATTTTTTGTTTGGAGAGATAAGGGGGAGATGTGGAGGAATAAGGGGAGTAGGATATATATGATATGTGATATATATATATATATATATATATGTGTGTGTGTGTGTGTGTGTGTGTGTGTTATGATATTTATTAAGTGGTCTTCAATTTGAACTTGACCTTACAAAGGGGATTTGACATCGATTATATTTGTTCGATTGAATCCGAGATTTGACCCCGGTTCCTTCACTATTTGATTGAATCAAGATTTGACCCTGATTCACACATTAGATGTCTTTTAGTTAATTATAAGAAAAATCTCATTAGATCCTACTTGTTTTCTATCATGAAACTTATTTGAATTATTATGCTAATCGTACGTGTTTTCTCTAGTATTTTGCATTTCAGTATTTGACCTATGTTTGCTTTAAATTAAGGTTTACTCACAAATTGATTATTTTCAGTGATTAAGTATATGTAAAAGAATAAATATATTTGAATTTTATTATATCTATCTTGTGGATGATTATTTCGATTTATATAGCTTTTTCATGATTTGATAATTCAAAATGCAAATTTATTATTTCAAGATTAGTAAGTTTTACACTCAAATGTATTTTCAAAATCTTTTACTTTCAAACTTATGACATTTCATACATTTTCAAGGTTTTAGTTTTTCTTTGTTTCAAATAAATTATGTTTTTAGTTTGCAGGTTATAGTAGGTTGTTTACTCACTGAGTTCAAATGAACTCGCCCCTCTCTATTTTCCATTTTTTTTCCAGGCTTCTAAAGATGAATCCAGGTCACACACTTTTAACTAAGCTTTTGAATCCATTTGGGAGTTTGTGGCACAATGGTAAGGTAAATGGACAGTTGAAATAGGAAACATGCATTTCATATGCATATGTGCAGTTGTTGTGTTGTTAGAATGTGATTGTTATATATAGGTTTTTGGGTAGAATGTGTGGCCCTCCATTGTTGATTTGGCCCATAGCCCAGTGTTCAAAAATAGTGAAAACTCTGTCAAAATTTTGATATGTCTTAAATAAAGAAATTGTCACTTTACAAGTGTTTGTTGATTTCTTATCCATTTGTGAACCTAGTGTCTTACATGAGTTTACATTATAGTTTGCAAAGTTTGTGGGAAGTCACTCTAAGGTGATTTCCTATGCTAGTCATGTGCCCGAAGTTGAGGTGTAACATCCTAAAAGTTCTTTTTTTTAAGTAGAAGATATAGGAAGATGGTGGCCGTGAAGACATATTTGTGATACTGGGCTTGCAAAGTCTTAGACATTTATCACAATAAAGTTCCTTTTTTATTCTAAATGATTAAGAATATAAAACATATTTTAAGACTCAAGTCTAGGAAATAAATACTTTAAACACAAACAATATATTGTTTAAAATATTTTTGACTTTTTAAAAGATTATAAAGCACTTTTCAATTAGTAAATCAGGCCTTTTGTTAAAATATATCTTCTAAGTCAAAGCCCCAATAAACACATATAGCAAAATAACCCATTTGATTCTTCATAGAGATCAGTAATTGATTGGACAAAGGTTTAAGTTGAAAAAGGAAAGATATATAAATAGGAAGGGAAAGGAAAGGATGTGTGATGATACATAATATAATAGAAAAATTAAGAGAAACAAAAAAGAAAAATAGAAAATGGTGAAAGCAAGAAAAAAAAAGAGAAGAAATTAACTCCTTGTTTTTGCCTCACCGGGAGTACATGTGATACTTAGAAAATTGAAGAAGACATGTGTTTATCTCAATTAAGATATTTCAGGTATTAGAGATTTAAAATTGAAACTTAATAACTATTTAAATGGAAAAGACTGAAGTTAATTTCAAAAAATTTTATATGTAACATGTTGTTAAAGTAAAAAACAAAATCTATATTTATTTTAAAAGTGCTAGAAAGATACGCATCATTTAGACAAATTCTGAGGCAGTTCATATTAATTTACTTTTATAATAATTATCCTTTTTGACAGTTATAGAATCTATTACACTTCAATTGGTTACATGTTGTTAGGGAAAGCCACTATTGACGGCATTTTATAAAGTTCTCTCCACCTCATATTTTTATGGTGTAATGTCTCAAAAAATAAAAATAGGAAAATAAAGAATAAAAGATATTTTACATAGAATATAGACTAAAGTGAAGATTTTAAAAATTCTGTTGGGACTATAATGTAATTTTACTTCTTTGTAGGAGGACCTTATTGAAAATGGAGAAAAGTCAATAGGGTCAAATTGTGAATTTCCCCATTTAGATTTGTGTATAAAAAAATCTCCAGCTTTCTTTTTCTTCTTTCTTTCTCATGCAAGTTATTTTCTCTCTCTCTTGATCTTACCTACTACTGCACCCTCCGCTGGTGACCTCCTTTCTTTTTCTTTAGTCGTCACTGATTGGTGAAGCTCTGGCTAGTCACCTTCCATCTTCTCCAATGTCTTCCATTTCACCATGCAACTAGTGGAACTCTCCCTCCCCTATTTCGTTGTTGTTCGGTTAGCACTTCCAACCAACCCACCGACGACGTTTCAACATGAACCGAGCTGGCCACTAGTACTTCAAACTTCAGCGAGTATTCCTAAATCATTAAATTTAATTTATAGGAACCCTACAACTATTTTCCAAGAAATTTGACATGAAACCCTTACTATTCTAGCTAAAAGAAAATTGAAATTTTCTTGTTGTTTTGTGTTGTTTTGCTTCAGTAAAGTTCTTATTAAAGGATTAAGCACATTGATGTTCAATTTTTAGAGCTCCAGCTAATTTTCCAAGTAGGTAGCTTTGTAATCAATTTGAGAATTTTAGCTTTAGATATTGAAGTTTAATGTTAAGGTTGGATGGTGTGCTTAGCTAGAGAATCTTTAATCTAAGCTTAAACACTAATTTTAACATTGATTATATCCAACTAAGTTGAATAACTTAATTTCTCTAAGTGGGTCAATTTAGCATCTTAAGGGACAATTAAACCATTCTAAGGAGTGTTGAAGGTGAGTGGATGATCCTCCTTATTTAATAAATCTCATTTGCAAAAATGAAATAATTTTAGTATATGGAATATTATGATTCTTTAGAAATAATGGGATTTTCTTATATATTAACGTGGTTTCAAAAATTTATTCATATATTGTATACGTATATGAAAATTATTTGTTGTGATAAGTTATGCATTTTCATCTAAATTTGTATCATTGGAATTGATGATACAATTTTTCTATGTGATAAATGGATATGAAAATGCTTTAGTATGTTTATGTATGTTTTGATAAATGTTGCTTACTCGGTAAGGATTTTCATGCTACATAATATTTTTAGATTATTGATTTGAGATCCTTTGGGATTGCAGTTGAATGTTTTGCTGTATTGAGCATTGATAAATTTTAGAAATCATTATTGACTTTCTTTCATTTTACGTTATGATGAACATATTTTCATGGTAGCATATTTTGATTCTTATTTTTATGTTATTGAATATTATATTTTCAATTACTTGATTTTCTTATTGAATGATAGTTTTCAAATTTATTTTGAGACTATAGTTGTTGAAAGGGTAAGCATATTTTCACAATTATATTTATTTTCAAATGAGATTTTGGCTTTTATGATATTGTCTACTCACTAAGTTTCTATGAAACTCACCCTTTTCTTCTTAATGTTTTCAAAACCCTAAGATACACCTATTGTTCCTCCACCTCACACTGATACAGGATCTGCTCCTTGATCGAGTGGATCATTCCTGTGGAATATAAAGGTATATCAATGGTGGAAGTCAATTGTAATTGGTAGGATTGTTTTTGCATGTGCTTGGTTATTGGATGCCCAGTAGGATATAGATTGTCTAATCTAGGCCACTGCCTTTTGTTATGTTGTTCTACAGGTTGTGATGGGCATATAGCCCTTTTGTTGTTATCTAGGTCTTATGCCCAGGCATCCAAAAAACAAAGGAAACTCTACCAAATTTTCAATAAAAATGGATATATGCATATTTAATTGTGTATCGGTGTAATTGTATGTCTTGGCATGTCATTTTGCATGGTTAGGTTTTTAGGGGGTTTCCTAACAGTGACCTTCTACGCCAGTCACATTCCGTGGATCGGAGCATGACAAAGTTGGTATCAAAGTATGGTCTAGGGTTTAGGTGCTTGATAGAGGTCTCCACTACCAAAATGGGATAGGCATATCGAGTTCATGTTAGAGCTCCCAAGATCATGACATATGAATAAGGATATGCTAATGCCCACACCATGAATATATTGATAATCTTTGCATTACCTAAATCTTTCAATCTTGTGTATATAAATGTATTTAGACTTTGCCTAAACCAAATTCCCTATCTAGCATCCCCATTTCCTCTTTTGCTTTATCTCATGCTCCTTTCCGTTCTATAAAATCAATCAATGTGATTCAGTCTCTAAAGGAGGCACAGATGTTCTAACTGCCTCTCCAATGTAGATCTAGAGAGTGGCAGGGTTCTAGAGTGATTTGTTTAGGGATATTGAAGTAAAGTGGAGATGGAACTCAGAAAGGGACAGCTGTTATTTTTGAGATCAAAAAGAGGAAGAAATACATAACTTAAAATGTATTCACTAATAACATAAGGAGCAGTCTGAATCCAATAGCTAAACTAGCATTTATTTATTGAAAGCTTCAAGAATGATATGATTGAAGGACCTATAATAGTGATGAAACATATAATTTTGCAAAGCACCAATGTGACAATCATATTCTTGAAGAAGATAGATAATATCCTTAACCAAAATATGAAAAACATGTGGTCTAGAGAGAGGGTGCTTCAGCATATGAACTATATGCTAGTTTGGTAGCATGAGATTAAATCTTCCAAGCACTTTCAAAGTTTGACTCTACAGCTAAGAGCCAGGAACATGCTACCCCTCTTGTTATACTAAGGAATTTTATTCTGCTTGTATAAACCTTGTAGCAGAAGGTTATTATCTCTATATGCTAGTAGATATGTACCATAGTGCTACCTATGTTGATCCCAAATCTTTCTATTGAAGAAAGAAACATGTATCTAAAGTGAATTATCTTCACCTCTAGCCAGTAGAGATGTGGACTGTTGTTTGATTCCTGAGTCACCATTTTACCTTGAAGGTCTAAGTGGACTCTTTAAGTACATTGAGAAAAAGACTCAAAGAAAATGGCCACATGGTTATAGTCATTGCTAAAAGTGCAGGTCAAAATTATACAAAGAATGTGTATAATGGACCTTCTAATAGATTACCAATTGAAGCAGAATGCTGAAAGTGGTTTGAACTCACATTGTATAACTTCAACCCCCAGGTCTGAGAATGGTATGTTTTTAAGCTCTATTGATACTTCCCAAACACATCTTTGAGTGGCAACACCTAGTCCTATTTTAGTTGAAACAATAATGTTAGCCTAGCTAGCTATACTATCTTTTATTTTGATGATGAAAACAATTTTGATCATATCATATTATGTTTGTGAGCTTTAATTGTTTGTTGACTATTTGCAGGTTCAAAGTTCATCAAGATTCTTCAAGAGATCTACTTTAGTATTAGGACTTTATTTTGATTTTTTATAAGATCTTTTGTA
>JANHAO010015255.1:0-14908 GCA_026873985.1 Saraca asoca | reverse complement strand
TTTATTTTGTGTCAAATATTGGTCAAATATTGGAGTTTATATAAAAATAATAATAAATAATAAAATTAAAATTCTAACGAAAATTGTTCCTTTGGAATAAAATTCCAACGGAATTTGGTCCGTTGGAATTGCTCGTTGGAAAAATTTTATAAATTGATATTCCAACGGACATTTTTCATTGGAATTGTTTTCCGTTAGAATTGGCATTCCAACGAGCGTTTTTCCAACGGACCTAAATTCGTAGGAATTTCTGTTGGAATGCCAAATTCCAACGGATTTTTGTGAAATTCCAATGGATTTTGTCCGTTGGAAAAACCTGAAATTCTTGTAGTGAATCAAAACCAAAAATTCACACTTAATCAATTGTCAATTAATAATTATTAATTAATTACTAATTAATACGGAGTACAACTTCTATTTGCAAACAGTTAAGAATGTTCAGAAGCTAAATTTACTTAATCATAAATTGAATATCAATTTTTTTATATTTTTTTTATCATGTGTTTTTGTTCTTTTACATATCTATTTAATTAGCCTCACGCCATATATTTACATGTCAATTAATGCAATTTTTTTCTTCTATGATCATTTATCCAATAAAAGCCTAAGTGGTTAAATGTGAATTAATTATTAAATTAAGTGTCCCATTTTATTTTAATGGTCCAGTGATTTCCCCCCCAAACTTATCTCCTACTTTAAGCTCGAGTGATGCCTAAAATGTTTTTTACCTAAATAATTTTTTGCACAACTAATTATTTGTTAAATTGTAAAAGCATGCTTTCATTCTTCCTTGGAGTCCAATTCACCCACAGTCCACTCTTCCAAATTGTAGATAAAGCTTAAAGGCTCTTACGCGTATAGCCAAAGTTGCAAAACCCTTAGTATGGTTCGTGACTGCCTTCTCACCTTTCAATTCGATCGTGACCTCTCATGGTGCTCACTCAAGTTTGAAGACATGTCTCGTGTGACGGGTCAATAGCTTTCTAGTCAAAATCAAAAGACGCATGTCACCAACATACTAACTTTTCAATAAATTTGAGCTGCACTAATATAAATAAATGGGATATCATCATGAATTTTGTCTTCCATATAATCAAAATCCTATACATAATATGTCCGCAAGCAAATATGAGCATGTAATCGAAGCATTCACCTGTACTAAATCTCAAAAAGCGTGTCATATAAGAAGCCTCTAATATATATCAAGAAAGAACTTTTAAAATAAAGAGATGGACAATTTTATTTTATTAATATATGTATTATTACAAAGTTTTCGATGTATAGGGAAATCTCTAAGCCACCTCACTTTAATCCCTAATCCCTGTCACAATGCCTACTTGAGTCACTCATTGTGCTGCCTAAAGAGCATTCTAAGCTAAAGTGCTAATTGTACAAGTAAATATATTTTTTTCAAGTTAACAAAAAGGTTTTTTTACCAGTTCGAAAAGGTTTTAATGTGTCATCTCACATAGATATGAAGATAAAAATGTAAGGAACATAACCATACACTTTTCTACTCTCACTAGATAAAAGATCTATGTTAAAATGACACAAATATCCCCAAAATGGAAAATATTTGTAAAAACAATCCATAAGTGCATTTGCTCCCAAATTCGCACCATAGCAACATCTCTTCATTATTTTGACAAGTGTTGACTTCACTTATAAGCTCTATATGCTCTCAACAAATCGAATCTATCCTAATTATACTCAATCTGCTCTCTTTAGCACAACCGAGCTTTGATACCAACTGTCACAAGCTAGTAGCTTTTTAGCCAAAATCATGTAGTGCATGTTGCCAACTCTTGGCCAACATTCCAGTCTTCTAATAAATTCATTCCATACTTAGAAACATATAGGGGTGCTAAATGGACCAAAGGTCTGCGGGCCTTGCAGATCGGTCCGCATTTTTTTGCGGACTGGATCAAGCAAAAATTGGTCCGTTTAAATGTGAGCCTAAACAGGCTTGGTCCGTTTAGGCCCGCATTTATGTGGACCAATGCGGATCCGCGTGGACCGACTAATTTAGTGTTAAATTAGCCTCAAGCCTGTGGACTTTGTGGATCGGTCCGTATTTTTTTACAAACTGGACCAACCAATAGTTAGTCCGTTTAAATGTGGGCATCCGCGCAAACCAAGTCCAGTCCACACGGATCGGTCCGTTTAGCATCCCTAGATACATAAATGAGGTATTGTGGATTTTGTCGCCCATATAATTGAAATTCTATGTGCAACATGTTCGTAAGCAAATATGAGCATGTAGTCAAAATATTTGCACATACAAAGTCTTAATGAATGTGCCACACAAGAAACTTTTAGTGTACACTGAGAATGGACTTTTAAAATAAGTAAGAAAATAGGGTGCATCTCTACCTCATCAAGAACAGGCCTCGAGTTTGAGAGTGACTCATGCCCATCTTCTGAATATAAGCAAACATCTTCCAATTTTTTCCAGCTTAGCCCAAGTCTCTTCTCTCATTTGAATAGTAATCTCCTCTCTAACCTTTTGTGTCACTTTGGTAGTAATCTCGACAGTAAGATCATCTATAGGAACTAATGATCTTTGGAGACACTTTGATGATCTACCAAAATAAACATTGAGATCCACTCCTCCCTAATCCCTTAACATGACCAGGATGCTCTTAAGTTCCTAACATAATTGTTAATATGTCCATCCTTCTGATAGAGTATAATCTCCTCTAGTCAATTGCTATGCGAGAGAATTATGTGGTATATATGCAATTAAGAATATTTATTACAATTTAAAACTTACAATTACTTAAGCAATTAAAACTTGTAAATTAATTACAATTTTCTCGGCAACTATTTGACTTTCTTCAATCATATTTCACCTTTTGTGTTAACTTTGGCTCTTTTCCATAATTCATGCCGAGATATGGAAATGACTTATGAATCGAATTGATTAGAAGCTTGTTGTTTTTCAAGTTTTTCTTTGACCAAAGTTTACTCAAGCTTCACATATCTGCTGTGAGACAACCTATGCTAATATTTGTTTTTTGCTTGTCTCTCCTTGTTGGTTACACTCATACCTTGTTGACAATAATAATAATAATAATAATAATAATAATAATAATAATAATTAATAAGATGGTCAATTAATTACTCATAATATATAGTTGAAAAAAATTTAAGGTAAGATGGCCAAATTTACCTGCAAAGCCTCAAATTGGTACTGCTTCACAAAATCATCCCATAATTGTTAATTGAGGAAGTTGTATTTCTTCAGGAGATTTTGATCACCCTTCCTCTTGATGGTGATGTGATCCCTTATCAACCTATTTTTTAAAGTCCTTCCACTACTTACTGGCAAGTTTCAAGACTTCTTTTTTCTTCTCCGCATCAATATCAAATGTGGTCTACAAAACAACACACAGATAAATTATACTTATATACAATTATTCTAAGAAGATTATTATACATATCTTAAATAAAAATTGGAGATAAATAATATATACCAAAACATCCTGCCAAATGTTGTCCTTGATGTTTTTTGGTACTTGTTTCTAATACTTAATATTGATTGGCACTCTCATACATGCCAACATTTCAATGTAACTTTTATATTTCAATGATACATCCCCAATTGTCTGACCCTTAGAATTGAAGTCAACCTTCATCTTCTCTCCTTTATTACACATAAGGGTCATTTCTTTTATAAGGATATTACCCCTCGTACTTTTTTTAGTATGCTAAGAAAGATCTATATGGATATTTTAAAAGGAAAAAAAATAAGCTAACCTTACAAAATTATTATATCAATTTTATTTTGAATGGAAAATGACTTTTATGATTTTTACGGACTGCATTTGATGATTTTGAATGGAAAATGGTTATGTTCAATGTTTTGATTTTACTATGTAGATGACAAGGAAAATCTTAGACATATTTAGAATCACTCTACCTAATGATATAAAATAGGACATGCATGACTAGATAATTTATGCCAAGAAATACAATCAAAAAATAAACCTAAATGAAAATCATCTCTTATAATCAAACTAAGAAACAAAAGAGGAAAAAAAAACAAAACCCTAAAAATACAAACCATTAGTAATGTACAAAGTAGAAAAAAAATTAAAAAAAAAAAACATTAACATGACTTAGCGAGGAAGAAACAAATAGTATGTAAAAAGAATGAAGTTCCATATCTTAATTAGAGATGGACTTGAAATGCAATGATAAAAAATAGTGAAGAAAAATGTAGAAAAGTTTTAAGAATGATTTTGTAAATGTTTTAGACAACAGAAAGCAAATGAAAGAAGTGTGAAGAACTAGCGTGTTTATGAAAAAAAAAACTTGGACTTTAGATGTCAGTTATTAATAAGAAACCGACATCTATTATAAAACATCTACATCAATTTTTATAATAAATTGACATATAAGCCTAAGATGTTGGTTGTTTATGATAACAAGGTATTAATTTTCATCATATTTATAAAAATATCATTGTTGTTTCATATTATTCTTGCGTTGAATTCTTTTTATTTATTTTCTCATTTTGACTATATGTTAATTTTTTTTTATGGCAACTGATATTAATTTTTAATGTATTTATAGGACAATCTAAGTTGAACTTTTTTGAATTAATTTTTTTCTATTTTCTTTTGTGGATAATAATATATTATTACATTTTCACTAATAATTTGCCTAAGCTAATTATTTTCTAAAAAATTGTCAATTAAATAATTTTCAAATACCTAAATTATTTTTTATTAAATAATATTTCAATAATTAAATTATTTTATACATTAAATAATATTTAACTATTTCAAAATTTTCTTCATGTTAAAGACTTTGGTTTGTTTTAACAAAATGAAATATTTTCTATTAATTTTTTAAAAAAAATGCAGAAACCTACGTATGGCTATAATTATTTAAATTGTGTTAAAGACGTCAATTTTTGTTAAAAAAATCGATGTCATTCCTTTTTTTTTTTACAAAAATATCATAAAAAGCATTGGGTCAAGATAGAAGGAACAAGTGACATTATTATTGAAGCTGCTAGGATTTAACAAGACAATATGTTGAAGTTGTTAAGATTACTTGCAACAAGACAATATTATTATATATGTTATTTTGTTGTAACCAATGGCAGCTATTCAACAAAAATGTTGTCTAGTTACAAGCGGTATAACAGCCTCAATAAAAATGTTGTAAGTAATGCTATAGCATTTGCTTGCAGCAATTAAACAATATTATTGTTGAATATGCTATACACTTGCAACTGGACAACAATATTATTGTTGAAGCTACCCAGATTGCTTGCAATAAGACAACACACGCATTGGGTGCAGCCACCATCTTCTTGTTTAAAAGGATCCATACATATGTCTTATTTAAAGGGGAAAATAAACTATAAACTTTTAGAGCAAGTTTGAGCAAATTAAAATTAAGCAATAAAAGAGAAAGAAAAAGGAAAAAATAAATAAACATTGAGAACAAGTTAGGACAAAATGAGAATCCTTTTATTATGCATGGAGACTAATCTATAACCCTTTAGATACCTATGTTTTTTGAATTATTTTGTCCATTTGCATTGGTTTGCTTTTAAAAATTGATGTCTTTGCTATTGATTAAAAAAAGGAAATCTATTGCTTGCTACAATTCTTCAAATTGTGCTAAAAAGATTGATTTTTTGTTATAAAAATCAACCTCATTTCTTTTTTTTTTTTACAGAAACATTGTAAAAAGCACTGAGTCAAGATAAAAGGAATAAGTAACATTATTATTGAAGTTGCTATGATTGCTTGCAATAAGACAATATTGTTGTATGTGTAGGACAAAATAACCTACACCAAAGAAAAGGTGAATTAGGTGTTTTGAAAACTTATACAATTTTTAGCTTTTTTTTTTTTGAAAATCTCTTGATTTTGGAAAGCAATAGGATGGATTTAACTCAAACCAACCCAAGATAGTTAGAATAAGATGTTTGCACATGAAAAATAACAAATCAAAATACTTGTATAAAATAACTCATTTAATTATGGAAAGGCAAAGCATCAATGAGCACATACAAAGATAAAAAAAAAAAACATTTCATTCAATGAGACCAACTTCTGGACAAGATGATAAACAATGAAGCACAAGATGCTTAACAAATTTTAGCAATAAAAATAGAGCAAGGCCATATCTCATACTCCAGTAAGAGCAAAAGTAGATAACACAATATAAATTACTGAAAAATTAAGAAAGTATAGATAGAGAGATTTAAACTCTAGATTTATAGTCGTTCCTCCTTAAAAAAAATCTTCAAGGTGTACATCCACTTCCAAGCTCTCAACCAAGTTTGAATCTACTAAAATAACAATCTCTCTACATTTGAACAGGTACAAGGAGAGGCCTTAATACAACAATTACTTACCATAATTGCAAACCCCTTTGAGATCCCCACTCAAAGAAACGAAAACAAAGAGCTCAATCACTTTTTGACCTAGGTAAGATTACCCCTAGAAAACTTAATAGTGTTTAAAAGATATGACAAAAAATTTAAAGAACTATGTAGTTTAAATTTACAAATTAAAGCTTAAGAGATATGAAATCAATCAAATCTAACTCACATCAAAGAATTTAGACAAAAAATTAAAGTATAGATGAAAAAAGAATGTTTACCTTTAAAGAATTAGGATTTTGTTACTAAGAAAATGTATGAAATAGATATTTATTGCAATAAAATGACACTCAATAAAAATGACCATTATTACAAAAAAAATTACCTTTACAAGCATGATCGCAATTCAAATTTTGAAATTCTAGTATAATCGTGATCAAAATCACAAGATTCAATTTTGAATCATTCAAGTTGAATTGCAAAAATATAATGTAAATTGTAATTCTACTAGCTAAACAATGGCAAACTTTCTATAAGTCTAGGAATACACATAATTAGACTCATATTAGAATCACAAAAATAGAGTATTGAAAAATTTGATCCAAGTAGTATAAAAACAATTCAAACTGCAATTTGAATCGCAAAGCAAAAATTCCTATGCTATCTTAATGAGCATGATCGTGAAAATAGTTGAAAAATGGTCAGGTTTGATCACAAAGCCTAGAGATGAAAATTAAACTTTTGTAAAACCATTTTAAACTCCTTAAGCTTGCCCTTTCCTAGCTAGCATGATCATGAAACAAGTTGGAAAATGGTCAAGTCAAATCGTAAGGCCTAGAGATGAAAATTAAACTTTTGCAAAAACATTTTAAACTTCCTAAACCATTCTAAAAACATGATTCCAAAATAAATGAATATTATAAAACATTTAAGAGCAAGTTGGAATTTTTGGTGAAATATTTCAAATGTAAAAACATATTTCCAAGTTTAAACAATTTGATAACTCATATAAAAACATCTTGGAAAGTTTTTGTTTAAAGTATTTTCAAATGCAAAAACATATTTCCAAGTTTAAACAATTTGATAACTCATGTAAGAACATCTTAGAAAGTTTTTGTTAAAGTATTTTCACATACAAAAATATATTTCCAAGTTTAAATAATTTGATAACTCATGTAAGAATATCTTTGACTATTTTTATTGAAAATATTTCAAAAGCTTTTTGAGCAAAAACTTAAGGTAACCTTCTAAAAGTATTTCAAAGAAATAAGCTAAATTCAAATAATTTAGTACCTTTACATTTTATCTAAAACAAGGCCCAAACAAGAATTTCATCAATTGGAACCAAGGCTAACCAAGAAAAATATGATGGAGCAATCTAAGCATTTGTAAAATAAGATTCAACTCTAAATCATGAAAAAATCTATTTAAGAAGAAAGTCTAAGACTAAAAGAAAAGATCATACCCAATGAAGACTTAAGGCAAATTTTGAAGTGTCCAAGCATCCAAAGCTCTAATGTTCTAAGTTTTCAAAACTTAAAACAACTCTTCTGCCTTGACTTTCTTCTAGATATGAGCATGACAAGAATAACTAACACTTAACTCCAATATTCATTCCTTTTTCTTTGGACAGTCGTATAAAATAAACTTAAACTTTGTAGTCCATATAGTTAATCCTAACTAATTTATCATAATGCATGATTCAAATATATAACTAAAATAAATTAGAACAAGAGCATGCATTATAATCTTATCATATATGTTCATTAACCATAGCATGGCATTCCAATTTACACTTGTAAATGATATAGCATTAAGCACATTGAATATCATATAGCACAAGGTCATGCATTGCTATTTAAGAATATATTACCATTTGCTATTTATCATCATCAAAACTAATCATCTAAAGCTTTAAGGCTAATAATATGTTTTATTTTGTTGGAAGCAATGACAACTTCAATTCAACAAAAATGTTATCCAGTTGCAAGCAATGGTATAGTTGCTTCAACAATAATATCATTGTTTTGTTGCAAGCAATGTTATAGCATTTGCTTGCAAAAATTAAATAACATTAATGTTGAAAATGCTATAATTGCTACAACAAGACAACCATATTATTGTTGAAGTTGCAAGCATTGCTTGCAATAAGACAACACAAATATTAAGTGCACCCATCGTCCTCTTATTTAAAAGATCCATGCATATGTTCTGTTTAAAAAGAAAAAGGAAAAAGAAGGAAAAAAATAAACTATAAGCATTTGGAGCAAGTTTGAGTAAACTGAAATTAAGCAACAAAAAAAGAAAGGAAAATGGGAAAATAAATAAACATTGAAAGCAAGTTAGACCAGAATAAGAGTCAGGAGGACACATCGGTCTTTTCTAATGCACACAGACTTTAAAGATTGGTTAATATATTAGAATCAACATGTAATGTCACACCTCAATCCATGGAATGTGATCAGTGTAGAAGGTCACCATTAGGAAACCTCCTACAAGCCAGACAATGCAAATTATACTGAAAATTCACAATTTCATATATGCATATTCAAACATTTATATGACAATTCTACCGAAAATCCAATAAAGTTTCCTCTGTTTTTCAAAAATTCGGGCATAAGGCCTATAAAACAACCAAAGGGCTATATGCCTACCACAACTTTTAAAGTGAAACAAAATAACAATGGCCTAGAACAACATAATCTATAGCCTATTATGCACTCAACAATCAACATACATGCATGCATACAATCCTACCAACTGTCAAAACTTTACACCATAGTTATACCTTTAATCTTTGCTAGGTGTGATCCACTTGGTCAGTGAGTAGATCCTGGGTCAAAATGGTGTGAGGGAATAACAAGAGTATCCTCTGGCTTTGAAAAACATGGAAATGAAGGAGTGAGTATCATAGAAACTCAATAAGTAGATAATCCCATAAAAATCAAAACCTTATCTTTAAATCATTAGAAAGTTTATATATAGTCATGAAAATAAGTTTACCCATTCAAAGCCATGATCATCAAAGTAGATTCAAAACTTCATCCATCAACAAAGTTAAGTAATTGAAAATATGATATTTAATAACATAAAAATAAGCATCAAAGTATGTTACTATGAAAATATATTCATCATGACAAAAACTGGAGAAAACATTCACTAAAGCTTTCTAAAAGATATCAATACTCAAGTAAATAAAACATTCAACTGGAATCCAAAGGACAAATCCCAAAGGTAACCACAACATCAAACATCATAAACATCACCTCACCCTAAATCCATCTAGACATGCCTGTCGAATATTCATATATCTGACAACCCATCCTTATTATGCCATCACATAAACTAGTCATAAGCGCACTTGAGATTACCAATGAATTTCTAATGGATCCAGGATCTTGTTACCAATCTCAAAATATCACGATATATGAAAGTCCATGCTTGGGTAAGCAATATTTATTATAAAATACATAAACACGCTAAAGCATTTTTATACTCATTCATTATATGCAAACATGGAATCGTCAATTCCAATAACATAAACCAAGGTGAGAATGCATATACAACATACAAATAAACTTTCAAAACTATATTAATATATACGAAAATCCAATTTTTTAGAAGAAATCATAATATCTCATATAATAAAATTATTTAATTTTGCTAACGGGATTTATCAAGAGAGGAGGATCATCCACTCACCTTAGATACTCTTTATAATGATTTAATTATCCCTCAAAGTGTTAGTTAACCCACTTAGAGAAATCAAGTTATTCAACCTAGTTGGATATAGTCAATGTTACAATTTGTATTTGAACTTAAATTTGAGGTTCTTTAGCTTAGCACACTACCAAATATTAATATTAGACTTCAGTATTTAAGTTGAACTTTCAAGGTCAAATAGCAAAATCACCTACTTGGATTTTTCAACTGAAACTCCAAATTTTTGGTGTTGGTGTGTTAGATCCTTCAATAGAAGCTTCACTGAAACAAAACAACATTAAACAATTAGGAAAATTTTAGCTTGCTTTAGCATAGCACAGTGAGGGTTTCAGGTAAACTATCTTGAAAACTTGATATAAGTAAGCTATAAAATAAATCTAATGATTTAGGAATACTCACCAACTTCTAAAGTGTAGGTGAGCAACTCTCCATGAGCTAAAAGGCCATTGGTATGCTGATTGAAATCACTAGCCGAACCAGCTAAAACAAAAAAAGATGGGTTGCCCAGAGTGAAGTTCAAAGGAAAGACATACCGAATGTTGGGAAATTGTTAGCAGCAGCGTACAAAAATTGGTCTGAGTCATGTCAAAGGACACTGTCCTTAAGAGCTATTCTGCCACATATGATCGAATGCAGCAGCTCCCCAAGATTAAACAAACCCTTCCTGCAGAAGCAAGGCAATAGAATAGCAGAAACCAAAAGGCAAAAACTCAAGAGAGCAGAGAGAAGAAGAGATGCCCAAAAACTCAAAGGATTTTTTTTATATATATCTGAAGCAGTTCTGGAGTTCTATATTTATAGGCTCCGAAAGCAGTGAACGTTGGGCACAGATTAAAACACCATAATAACAATTAATCATCGGTTTTGAATGTTAGGAGACAAGGAAATTAAGAAGAAATCGTTTCTGAACATTGGACATAAAAATGGTTTATGACAAATCAATTTCTAAACGTTGGAGCTAACCCAGAGTTGAAGGATTCAAAATCGAAATCGGTAAAAATACAACCTCTCTGGTAAGCTATTTTATAAAAACTATTTTGTATTTTTGCAAAATAATTTTCAGTAAAAGGTGCCCAATACTGCATCTAACTCGCACGCAGGGGGGAGAAATCAGCAGGTTTTAACTGAGTTGGCCCATTGTTGTGTGCGTGAGCCCACTTCTCCTCTTAGCCCATTTACTAGCCCAAATTCATATCTTAGTATTTATACACAAAGACTTCCTTTCTCTTGAGCAATGTGGGACTTTTTTCTTTTGACACAATCACACAAAACTAAAACACTGAAAAGGTGACTGGAGGAGGAAGGAAACTTGTGCACTACTGGAAGAAGTAGAAACGAAGTGGAGGTTGGCTGGTAACGAAAGTCCAACATCACAAAGCAGAGGAAAGTTTTCGAGCTAGAGCAGCACGATGTAGGGGAGGAAGGCCAACTGAGATATTAAATCATAAATGAAACGGGGCAAATTGCAATTTGCCCCATTGGCCCAGCAATAACTTTAACAAAGTCCTCCTTAAAAAGGAAAATTTTCATTTCAGCCCCAACAACTTTTAAAATTTTTCACTTTTGTTCCTCTGAAATTATTTTCCTATTAATTTTTATTATTTTATTTATTAAGGCATTACAAACTCTTCCCCCTAACAAAAGAATTCATCCTTGAATTTTAAAAGCATAGTTATGCAAGGTCAAATGAAATTTTAGAGTATCTATTAAGAACAAAGGTCTAAATTGTAAGAGAGGAAGGTTCATACCAACAATTCACTTGAACAATTAAAGATATTTATCCATCATAACTAACTCAAGTTCGCAAGTCATTTCTTCTTTCCCATGATTTTCCCATAGAACCTTCATTAGTGGATATTCTTTAAAGCGAAGCTTTTTAACTTGATGATCAACAATAGCTACAAGGCACTCCTCAAAAGTGAGATGGTTATCCAACTTAACTGGAATTTAAGGAAGGATGTGTGATGGATCCAGAATGTATTTCCTCAACATAGATACATGGAAGATAGGATAAATATTTCCCAACTCTAGAGGTAGATTCAACCTCTAAGCCATTGCACCAATCCTTCTCTCAATAGGAAATGGGCCTATGTACCGGGGACTAAATTTTCCTTTTTTGCCAAATCTTACTATTCCTTTCTTGGGCAGCACCTTCAAGAACACATGATATGCACTTGGAATTTGTTATGGGTATTTTTTGATCTTCGTAAATAGGCTAGCAAAAGCTCAATAAGCAAATCCAGATGGAGGAAGCCCAGCTCGCTTGGACGACGAAGTCACTGACCATAAACTCCAGATCACCAACCACAAGCTTAGAGCAAGATGCAGAGTGAGCCCAAGGTAGTAGCCCTAGCTCGCTAGAAATGAGCCCCAACTTGTGTGGCCAATGGGTCGCCTTGTGCAAGCTCAAGATCGCTGAACACGAGCTCGATATCAAAAGTCAGCAACAACCCCAAGATAAGAGCCCTAACTCACGGGATGAAGTATGTCTCCCTAGCTAGAGTCCTGCTGATGTTAAACCTAAAGCATACTTCCATTCACAGACCTAACTTGTGGGGCCAACCTTCAAAAAGTAACTTACAAGGGCCCACACGTAGAAAGCAGTATGTAGAAGCTGATTTGCATAATTGTAAATTGTCAAATATATTTATTATTTGATGTAACAAATTTACAGCTTAGTAAATTATATTTGTAACCTCCCACCCTCTATAAATGGGGAGGAATAGATACAATAGGGGACCCCTTGGAGAACACATATTGTAACTCTACTAAATTTTTCATAGAAATAAAATCATCCATGGACGTAGGAATTCAAACAAAAGATTTTAGTCGAACCACCTTAAAAACCCTTCTACTATCTTCTCCCTGTTCTTCCTCTTTCTTTTTTGCCTTCCACATTTGTCTGATACATACAACTGGACTTTAGTTTAAGGGTCCAAGAACTTGTTCTAGTTTATGGAATTTGAGCCTACCAAATTTCACCGTCAACATTTTGGCGCTAGAGGAAGGGCCTCATCTACATTTTGGTTGTCTTCCTGTTCAACTATAATGGCTAGAAGAAGAACTGCTAAAACTTCAAACACTCTGGTTAATCAATCAGAAGGTCATTTATCTACGACAAACACTTCCATTGCTCCTATTATAGGTGTTCCACCGGCTTGCCCCCAACCGGCTCTAGTCAACCTACTGCTATTGTCATTAGGATTGATGAAGTGTAAATGTGGCAATGAAGCATTGGAAAAAATGATAAGAGAATTGGCCGATGTGGCCAAGACACTGGCACAAGCACAAGTATGTCAACACGCTGGCTCAACTCGCCCCTCTGGTCCACAAACCAGGTCGGGAGTTCATTGATTACGCGAAGATTATAATAACTAACGAGGTGAGAGCTTGCACTGAGCTGAGAGCTTGAATAAGACCAGTCATGATCACACCTTAAGTTGCTATTCCTAACATCATAAAAATAAAAGGAGCCCGCAATCCTCTAGTCGACTATCCAAGACAGGGGACCTAATAGTGGAAAAGTTATTTTAAAAGGTGAAGTGGTTAGAGCAACACATCCAAACTCAAAACAATCAAAAACACTGTGGAAGAGGGACACCTTTCACCAAATAAATCAAGACTAAACCTCTCCCCCACAAATTCAAAGTTCTTGTCATTCCACAATATGACGGAGACAGTGATCCATGTGATCATCTGGATGTATTTAATGTACAAATGGATCTTCAGATAACAAATCCTTTAGTTAAATGTTGTGTCTTCCTAACTACACTGCAAAATAGACCACGAACATGGTTCAAGAATCTCCCAACTTGTAGCATTAGCAGTTGGTAAGAGTGCCAAGAAAAATTCATCAGTTAGTACAAAGCATTAAGAAGATAGCTTGCTTCATCCTACCACCTCGTAACGATCTTTCAATGGAAGGGTTAGTCATTGAAAGGATGAGTAGTTGAAAGATTACATTACCCAGTTCAGATGCGAGGTTGACAACATGGAGAGTCCTTCCAACGAAAGCATCCTAACGACAATAGTTTTGCTCATGCTTCTTGAGTTGCCTTAATGCATAGGCTATGACTCCACCTTGCGGGATTAAAACACACCCAAGACCAATTCTGGAGGCATCACAATAAATGGTGTACTTATTACCATTAGTGGGTAAGTTCAACACTGGTGCCATAATCAAGTACTCCTTAAGTCACTGGGAGCTTGCTTCACATGATTCTAACCATTCAAATTTAGCATGTTTTTTAGTCAACTTGGTTAGAAGAGTTGAAATTCAAGAGAAATCTTTCACAAAGTGATGATAATACCTAGCCAAACCTAAGAAACTATGAATCTCTGTGACTGAGGTGGGTCTAGGCCAATTTTGAACCACTTCTACTTTTCTGAGATCCATACTAATACCTTCTTTTGAAACCATATATCCTAAAAAAGCTACACTTGTTAACCAGGACTCACATTTTGAAAATTTTACGTAAAACTGATGCTCCTGGGAGTCTGTGATTGTGGCTGTCAGGACCAATCAAATTAGAAATTTATAAAATTGAGCTACCTTCTATTTGTAGTATAAGGCAACACCAAGTTGAACCCAAAGATCATTTGTTAGATAATATCAATCAATTAGGATCTAGAAATAAGGGGGGAGGGTTGGCAGAAACTAATCTAACAAAAAACTACACTAACATGCAGAAGTGAAAATAACAATAAACAAGCAACCAGCCAAGGGAATCAACTTGAGATTAATGCTTTCTTGATCACTAAATAATCATTCAATTATTGATAATCATAACAAGAATCCCTGAAATAATTAATAAGTCCTAAGTAGAACTCAGTCAC
>JANHAO010015254.1:0-14924 GCA_026873985.1 Saraca asoca | reverse complement strand
ATTAAAATTGCCTTTATTTGCAATTTTGTTGAACAATTTACATGGAGATATTTAAATGTCTAGTGATTCATATAATTTTGAATAATAAGAGTTTTGCCACAGCACCTCTGATTGTAAAAAATTATATATTGATTTGTTTAGAATCACATATATTTAAGGACATTTATTGTAATTAATTATACTTAATATAATAAATTTTATCCCACAAGAATTTTTATTGTATTAAGTATAATTAATTAGGATAAAATATTAAATTATATTTCTTAATTTACCTGTAGGAATTAAGGAAAGAAATATAATTTGATAGTTTTATCATACAACTAAATAAATCTAATTAAATTAGGACTTTAGCCCACAAGCAAGTTCTATGTTAGTAGATTTATTAATTTTGTACATGATTTACATTAGTAAAATATGGTTTATTTCTCTAGTCTAAAAAATATAGTGTGTAAGCATGTATGTTATTTTATGCAGCTAAGCAACTTGCAAATTTCTCTGATATAAAATGTGATATTTTTGAACTTAACAGTGACAACTATAAAGTTTGGAAGGAATGAATTCTCCTTCATTTAGGATGGATGGACATTGATTATGCTATAAGGAAGGATGAACCTGTTGTTACTGCAACTAGCACTCAAGCTGATAAGGCTCTTTATGAACAATGAGAGCGATCTAACTGCCTTAGTGTCATGTTCATGAAGACCAATATCTCTGCTAACATTCGTGATTTTATCGAACAACATAACAATGTAAGGGAATTGTTGAATGCAATTGATGAGCAATTCACTACTTTAGACAAAGCGCTTGCTAGTATCCTAATTATAAAATTTACATCCTTAAGGCTCAATACAGCGAGAGGTGTCCATGAGCACATCATGCAGATGAGGGACATTGTGGCTCAGCTCTAGGCACTTAAGGTTGAAATGTTTGAGTCTTTTCTAGTGCACTATATTTTGAACATTTCACCACAGTAATATGGACCTTTTAAGATCTCTTACAATACACATAAAGATAAATGGTCAATTAATAAACTCATGACCATGTGTGTTCAAGAGGAAAATAGGCTAATTATGGAGTTGGGAGAGAGTGCATTTCTGGTTACTTATGATAAAAACTAGAACCAAGGAAAGGATCAGAATCAGAATCAGGCCAATAAGAAATGGAAGGGTAAAATACCACCCAAAGGCGATATCAAGAAAGAGTTCAAGTATTTCTTCTGTAAAAGAAGGAACACATGAAGAAGGATTGCACCAAATTTAAGAAATGGCTTGAAGAGAAAGGTAAACCAATCTCATTTATTTGTTATGAATCTAATATGGTTAATGCTAATCATAATACATGGTGGATTGATTCTAGATCTACAATCCATATTTCAAATGCCTTGTAGGGTATGTAAAACCTAAGGAAGCCAATAGGAAGTGAGCAAAGCATCTTATTAGGAAATAGGATCGGCTCATATGTGGAATCTATCGAAACATGCAGATTACTTCTTGATAGTAGCTATATTTTAGTTTTAGAGAAGACCTTTTATGCTCCGAGTTTTTCTAGAAACTTGATTTCAGTTTCAAGACTTGTACCATTGGGTTATTCCTTTAAATATTTAGATACATCCTTTAGTTTATTTTATAAATCTAAATTTATTGGAAATGGTATATTGTCTGATGATCTTTTCTTTATTAATCTACAATGTAATATTATTTTGCATACTCATACTAGCAATAAGCGATGTATTATGAATGAAGACTCCTCTATTTTGTGGCATAGGAGACTAGGGCATATTTCTATTAATAAGATTAAGAGATTAGTAAATGAACAAGTACTAATTACTTTGGATTTTTCTAATTTTGAAAATTGTATAGACTGCATAAATGGAAAACAAGCTAACAAGTCTAAGAAAGGTGCCAAAAGGAGTACTAACACCTTAGAAATCATACATGTAGATATATGTTGTCCTGACATGGATGCTTATGGTCCAAAGTATTTTATCACCTTTATAAATGACTGCTCTCAATATATGTATCTCTACATACTTCATAATAAGAGTGAAGCCTTAGATTCATTTAAAACTTTTAAGACAGGAGTAGAGAAACAATGTGATAAGTAAATTAAGATTGTTAGAATAGATAGAGATGGAGAATACTATGGTATATACACTGAAGATAGACAAGCACCTAGTCCATTTGTTAAGTTTCTTTAAGAGTATGGGATTGTTGCCCAATATACCATGCCTGGTTCTCCAGACTAGAATGGTGTTGCAGAAAAAAGAAATTAGACATTATTGGACAAGGTACATAGTATGTTAAGCAGCTCTAAGCTACCTAAATCTTTGTGGATTGAAACTCTTAAGATAGTAGTATATATATTGAATAGGGTTCTAACCAAAGCTATCCTAAAAACATCATTTGAGTTATTTAAAGGTTGGAAACCAAGCTTACAACATATACGTTTAGGGATGCCCGTCTAAAGTAAGAGTTTATAACCCCCAAGAAAAGAAATTGGACCTAAGAACTATTAATGGGTATTTTGTTGGATATGCTGAAAGGTCTAAAGGTTACAGATTCTATTATCCATCACATAGTACTAGGTTTGTGGAATCAATGAATGCTAAATTTCTTGAGAATGACTTAGTTAGTGGAAGTAATTAATTTTAAAACATAGTTTCTTAAAGAGAGTAACCTTTCACATTAAAAGAAAGATTGGTTATTATTCAAGACTCTCCTCAAGTTTAAGTGAGTGTTGTACAACCAATTATTAAAGATCCATAACCATTGCTGTTAATCATACAGATCAAGTTGTTCATGAAGTACCTGAAATGGTTGAACAACCAATTGGACAACATGACCCATAGGGAAATGTTGAACTAACATAAAGAAGATCTACAAGAGTAAGGAGATCAGCAATTTTAGAAGACTATGTCATGTATCTGTAAGAATTGGACAATGATCTTGGAACTGAAAATGATCCTACAACGTTTTCATAAGCCATAAACTGCAAAGAATCTGATCTATGGTTGATACAATAAAGGATGAGATGAATTCTATAACATCTAATGGAGTTTGGGATCTTGTTGAATTGCCTAATGGGGCTAAGGCCATTAGATGTAAATGGGTTTTTAAGACAAAGAAAGACTCATTGGGCAACATTGAGAGATATAAAGTAAGACTTGTCGCCAAAGGATTTACTCAAAAGGAAGGAATCGATTACAAGGAGACCTTTTCTCTTGTATCTAAGAAAGATTCTCTTCACATTATTCTGGCCTTAGTTGC
Organism: Saraca asoca; assembly: GCA_026873985.1. Classification (NCBI taxonomy): domain Eukaryota; kingdom Viridiplantae; phylum Streptophyta; class Magnoliopsida; order Fabales; family Fabaceae; genus Saraca; species Saraca asoca. The sequence continues at coordinate 11,658 of JANHAO010015254.1, read as the reverse complement.
ACACTTTGATCTAGAATTGCAGTAAATGGATGTGAAAATAGCTTTCCTCAATGGGGAACTAGAGGAAGAGGTATATATGAAATAACATGAAGGATTCTCCTCTTATCAAGGTGAGCATTTGGTATACAAGCTTAAGAAATCTACTTATGGATTGAAACAAGCTTCTCGTCAATGGTATTTAAAATTTCATAATGTGATCTCCTCCTTTGATTTTGAAGAGAATATTATGGATCAATGTATATACCATAAGGTTAGTAAGAGCAAGGTTTGTTTCTTAATTCTGTATATGGATGATATTTTGCTTGCAACCAATGATAAGGGTTTATTACATGAAGTGAAACAATTTCTCTCTAAAAACTTCAATATAAAGGATATGGGTGATGCTTCTTATGTCATTGGCATAAAGATCTTTAGAGACAAACATAGAGGTATTCTGGTCTATCATAGGAAACCTATATCAATAATATTTTAGAGAGATTTCGGATGAAAGATTGTTCACCAAGTGTTGCTTCTATTGTTAAAGGGGACAACTTCAATTTAAATCAATGTCCCAAGAATGATTTCAAAAGGAAGCAAATGAAGAACATCCCTTATGTTTTAGTTGTTGGCAGTATAATATATGCTCAAGTCTACACTAGACCTCACATAACATTTGCTGGTATGTTAGGAAGATATTAGAGTAATCTGGGTATGGACCATTTGAGAGTTGCAAAGAAAGTTTTGAGGTACCTTCAAGGGACAAAGGACTACATGCTTCTATATAGATGAACAGTTAACCTAGAAGTGATTGATTATTCAAATTCAGACTTTGTTGGCTGTGTTGATTCATGTAAATCAACATCTAGGTATATTTTCATGCTTGCTAGTGGAGCTGTACCATGAAAGAGTGCGAAGCAGACTTTGACAGCTGCTTCTACTATGGAGGCTGAGTTCATTTCTTGTTCTAAAGCTACAATACATGGTGTATAGATAAAGAGTTTCATTTCTGAGCTTAGAATAGTTATTTCTATGTCTAGGCCATTAAAGATATTTTGTGACAATTCAACTGCAGTCTTTATGGTTAAGAACAATAAGAACGGTAGTCAAAATAAGTATATCAACACTAAATACTTAGTCGTAAGAGAATATGTTAAGAATAAATTAGTGGTCATTGAGCATATTAACATTGAATTTATGATAGCAGATCCTTTGACAAAAGGAATGCCACCATTTAGGTTTAAAGATCTTGTAAAATATATGGGCGTTGATCCTTTAGTTTGATTTCATTGTATGAGACGATGTTATTTTTAATGAAACTCTACTTCAGTTATGATTTTTCTTATTTTGTCTTGTATATATGCATATGCTTATTTGTTAAAGAAATATCAATAAAGTTTGGATCTAGAATAAACACAGGGTTTATTCATTTAGTATTTTGGACTAATGTTAAGATGTAAATGCATATAATAGATGGAAGATAATACTCATTATAAGAGGAATTATCTTTATGATTCATATATTTGTTTCTTACCTTAGCAAATTCCGATATGTATATTGGCCAAGTGGGAGAATGGGAGATAAGGTTAAACTGTTGCATCGATGGGATAAGGATTGAATAATCAAACCAATGCAACAGCTCATCGAAAATTTTGGAGCAGATAGGTAGCAAGCCTTATCTCCTATTTTGGTCAATATATAAAGCTAAAAAGAATTAGGATTTGCAGTTGGTTCAAATAGCTCCTAGCAATTGAAGCAAATCTTCAAATCTTGAAAGCCTCGATGATGGGTCGAGAGGCTCTATAAATAGGGTGTTTGGGTCCCCGTTGCTATTAACTATCCATACAGTAGAACCACCATCATTTTGAAAAATTGAAAAGCATTGGAGCTCTCAAACGTAGTGTGCAGAGAAAGGAGAAGCAGCAATCAGGCATCTATGGCTGGAGGTAACCAACTTAACTTAACTTTCGCTATAGCTGTTATTTTGAATTTTAGTGTTTAGAATACATTAACATAAAATAGATTAAAAATCCATGTAACTACACTTTGCCTAGTTAGTTTGCTTCAAGTGTTATTAAGGGTTATCTATTAATGGTCTTCTATGTTATAGTTTGATTGGGAATTCACATATTAAAGCATCATTTTTGTCTCTGATAGATTTAAGATTTTTTAATTTAGTTTTTATTTAATTTTTATGATGAGTTTAATCTTTAATAAGTTTAATTTTCTTTAATAAAGTATTGTTTATTTACTTTATATTTTATTACCTAAAATAACGATGTAGAAGTTTAAAATCTTATATAATATCATTTAATGTTTATATGAACATTAAATATAACTTGTATAATAAAATGCTTATATAAATTAAAATAACATAAATTAAATGATAAAAAAATTAAAATAATAATCTTATATCTCCACTTTTAAATTAAAACTACAAACTAAGTTTATAGTATAGAAGATATTATATAGACATTAACGGACATCAAATCAAATTTTAAGTTTTTATATCATCAATTTTATTAAAAAAAAATCATTGAATAAAGGGATCTAATTAAATCTGTAAAGAACTAAATTTAAATAAAAATTAAATAAGAATCAAATTAAAAAATTTACATATATATATAAAAAATTAAGGTAGTGTTTTCCTCTTCAATGAGCTGTTTTGGGAATTTGAGCCAAGAAGAAAGCAGTTACGTGAGAAAATAAAATATGAGGCTAAAATTGGTGGAGTACGGTACAGAAGGTAGAGCGAGTTGTGGAGAGAGGTAAGGTTAAGGTAGGAGATGGAAGGATAAAGTCGGTGGGATATGGTGCAAAGATAGAGCAAGTTGTGAAGTTAAGGTAGGAGATGGAATTGACATGAATACAAAAAGGTGGATTTCGGGAAATTAGTTTCAAACTTTCTTGCTTTTGGCATTAAAATTGCATATAAACACTCTCTTGTTAGTCTGATGTCTAAAAAGGTAATTTTGTAATTTTTTGAGGGAAAAAAAAAAGAGATCAATTTGTTTAGACAGGAGGGGCACTATTTTTTTTTTTTTTTACTTTTTTGTCCTTCCATTTCTTTTTCTCATGCATAAAAGTAAATGCGATTAATATATACAAAATTTATCCTATTACAAAATTAATCTAATTTATCAAGATCTTATAAATAAAAAAGATTATGTAAAGATTTATATAAAAATTTATTTAATTTTTTGCCTTTCCAAATTAAAATTAAATAAGTTATTAAGAAAAAGCAAAACATGTTATTATGTACTATAACATTTTATAATATATAATTCAATGATTTTTCTGTTAGTAAATTGTGTAATTTTATTCAATTTAGTAATGAATTTAGTATGATTTAAATTTAAATTTTGTTTATTAATTTAATTAAGTTTACCTTTTATGCATAAGTATAACTTTATGGCTAGTTTTGAATTTTAATATAATAATTAAAGAAATAATTAATATGTATTTTAATAGAGGTGAAATTTAAAAAAATAGTATAAACATTTTAGATGATATATATACAAAAGATTTTAAAAAGTTCAATGAGAGCATACACTCACATTCAAAACTTCATTTGCTAGGCTGTAATTAATATGTATTTTAATAGAGATAAAATTTAAATATTAGTAGAAATATTTTAGATGATATATATAATAATATATAAGATTTTAAGAAAGTTAATGAGATCACTCACCCACTTTTAGAATATACGTAGCTTCACTGTTGGGCTTTTCTGAGTTTCATATTATTTTTTTTATTGAAGGATTTTTTTAATTTGGTATTGTTTTTGTTTTTGTGCGATGCGATGTTCAACGTGATATTTGTTAATATTCAATTTTTTTATTGATTTAAATATGTTTTTGTTGTGATTTTTTGAGCTAAAAGATGAATTTTTTTTACCCATTTATTTTTGTCTTAAAACACTAAATGTTATACATTTATGTACATTATTTTTATGCTCAAACAAAAAAAAATGCATTTTATTACTACGATTGTTTTATTGTTACACTATGTTATTTTTTTTTATCCCGTGGTTACATTCTTTCATTTTATTTACATTCCTTGTATTATTTAGTTTTTCATTTAAAATTATATTATATATAATTTATGTAGTAAGTGTAATTTCAATGAAGTTGTTAATAAAATAAGCGGAAAACTTGAACATAATGAATTTATTTAATGTAAATTTATTGAATTTTAAAATTATATTAATTGGATGTGTAAGAGTAATTAACAGAAGTATAAGTTATTTATAAGACTTTAGAATTTCATTAGGCTATTATTTTGTTAAATAGATTTAATCATGTATTTGTTAACTTCTTAAATAGTTTGGTACAAAAAATGTGAAATTATGTTAATTAGATTGATAATTTTAAAGAGAAACAATGTATAAAAAATGGAGAAATAATGCACAAAGAGGTAGTTTTATTATTTAATATTAACCATTAGCACCATTTGTTTTCATTAATCAGAGAGGAAATCAAAATAATTTTTTAAAAAGAGGAGAATGCAATTATAAATAGATTTAAATTCAAAAGAAATTAGAGTAATTTGTCATAGATTAAATGATTAAGAGTTATTGCTAGATAACACCAGCTTCAAAGCCATGCTTCCTCCCAACATTTCACCATTTCTCGCATTCCGCTTCTCTCCTCGTCTCCTCCCCAGTTACCATGTCATGAATGGGGGCTTTCACTTCACTTCTCTTCATTTAAAATCTGTTACCCCTCTGTATATATCAGTATCAAATGATTTAGTATTACATTTTCGTCCATGAGAGTCAATATGTCCGAGTGGTTAAGGAGACAGACTTGAAATCTGTTGGGCTTCGCCCGCGCAGGTTCGAACCCTGCTGTCGACGAAGTATACTTTTTTATTTTCATTTTATGGTCAATTAAGTGCATGCCCCTCGTTTGTGGGGTATAAAAATAAGGGCAAGTGAAGTGCGAGATTTGCACTAGCTTGTTAGAACTTTATTCATGAACGAGCCTTCTAAATAAGGACTAGTACACAAATCAACTGAAAGCCTAAACAGCGGAGGAGGCTGCATGATGTTGTTGATGAGGAGGCAATGAAGAGGAGCTTGAAATGATGATAGTAGTAGCTTGCTGGGGTGATTCAGATTCGGATAGAACATCGGAAAAGTGGACAAGTTGAGTTTGATATTCAACAATGGCAGTGGGTGTGGGTATGATGGAACATCGGCAAAGTGGACAAGTTGAGTTTGATTTTGATTGCAGCCAGCGATGTATGCATTCTATGTGAAACACGTGCTTGCAATAAGGTATCTGTAGCAGCTCTTCTTTCATCTCAAAGTCTCCCAGACAAACACAACATCTGTTCCATCATTTTTCCACAGCAACAGACCCAAATATTACAACATTCTTACACAGTAAAATAAAGGATGAATACTGCAAAAAAATTAAATAAAGAATCCCAGTCATAAGAACTAGCCGACTAGCAATTCCCAGGCCAATATAACCTCAAGCTATCTTTGACATTTGCTTCTTACTATCCACTTGACTGGCACGTCTATGATTTAAAAGAAAAAAAAATTGAACTTTATTCCAGTTGAGTCACCTTCAAAGATGTCAATTGTTTTCTCTGTTGCGAGAAAGAAAGAAAAAAAAAATAGAAACCATTTCTCTAATATTCTGTTCATCTTTTCACCTTCTTTCCCATTTAGCACTTTTTGTGAAAGCAGTGGATGCCATCAAAGATCCTAAAAAAAATTTGGGAAATGACGGTTCTAGTGGCAACTTAGCACCTTTGGAATAAGGACAATGGCTTATAACAATTGGAGGGATTCCAAAGACTTGTCCTCATCTAATACCCTTTCCTCAGATGCATTTTTTTGTAGTGGTAGAGGTCAAAGTTTAAATATTTCATCCCTAAAGAATTGAAGTAACAGATAGAGATAGAGATCAGAGCACATTAGTTTAACTGTAACTCCACTTGCAGATAAATGAACAGTCAGATCAGTAAACAGTTTAAATCTCTTTTCACATAAAAATAGACAAAATAAACAAACGGACAGAGGCAGGCAAAAAAAAAAAAAAAAAGGACTAACTGTGAATCTCTTGCCCTCAAATCCTCATCGAAAAAAACCTTTGGAAGTTTGTCCAAAAATTGCTCGGTGAGATCAGGACGACAAGGCTGGATAAAAAAATGAACAAGTTAAAATAGAACAGTGAAGAAATGAAGTATAATATTAAAAAATAAATAGAGAAAAAGGGGAAACTTACAAGTGGTGACAAGGAGGAGGAGGAGTGAGAGGAAGTGGTGGGAAGTAAGCGTGAAGGAGAGAGGGAGGAAGCCCTTCTCTTGAGGTAGAATAAGTAAAACAAGAGGAAGAGAATAATGGAGAATAGTATTGGGATTGAGAATATGAAAGCCTGATATAGTTTCAGCTGAAGTTCCTGTGGATACACATGCAGCGGAGGCGGAGGCGGAGGCGGAAGAGGAGGAGGAGGAGTGCTTCTAATTGCAACTCCCATTAATCAACTGTCTCACATAATCATGTTTTCTGCTTCAGCTCTGCTCTTTTTAATTCTCAGGAGAAACTACATATGTTGTTACAACAACTAAAAAATTAATTAAGTAATCTTTAATTCGATGATTAAATATGTGATGATGGTACATATTCTTTTCGAATGACAGGACAAGCCCATGACCCTCCGCAAAGCTTCTTTGTCATTATTGCTTAGGCATGGGCCCATCCATCACAATTCAGCTGTTGGATTTTAACTCAGTATCTACTAATTGACCTGCAGAGAGATTGATACAGTAAAATTGGTGTGCATCTCGCTCCACAGACAGACCTGCTGTTTATTTGCAATTTTGTATGATTCCATGCCCTTAATTTTTTTTTCCTTTTTTTTTTAATTTTTGTTTTGATGACCCAATTTGAGTGATTGTTAATTTAGTGATCTATCTTATGAGATGATTTTTGTTTTTTTAATTTTCGAAATAATATGGACCGGACAGATCGTTTATTCTTTGAAGAAGAAAAGGACGCATTTCCGCTCTCAAAAACTTTTGTCAACACTAAAATAATACAAGAACTGATTCTTCACAAGATATGTTATCTTTTTGGTTTCTAGGAAGAGTGGTGGGGTCTGTATGCTTCGACTGTTTTGCATCGTATCATTAATCAAAGTATGCACAATGGGAAGGGTTTTAGTTTTCTTTTTTTTTTTTAATAATAAGAATTGTTAATCCATTAGACTCATATACAGTAAAATCTTTAAAAAAAAATTAAATGTCACTTGAGTGAAATTTTTTTGACTATGATAAGGTATTTATATGCTTTTCAACTACCTCCAAACAAACCATCTTGATTTTTCTTCCCTTTTTAAAGGTTCGGGATTGGACCAATAAAATGCAGACAAGATGTAATGATAAACTCACCTTTCTTCTTTCCTTGTGCTACCAATGTAAATTCGATTGATGAACTAAAAAGATATTTATATATTACAAATTGATCTGCAAAAGTAGTAATTAATTGTGGATAGAAAGATACATTGGGTTGAATAGAATGCATTTTGATAAGAGAGGGAAATCTATGATACTGTTGTTGGTGGACAGTGAAGCAAAAGCTCTTTCTCTCAAAATGGGTTTGGGATCACATGTCTAAATGGTATTAATCACATATTCTCTCTAAGCACTCATTTTACTTACAACCTTTGCTTTAATCAAAACAAAGTGCTCTCACTTACGTAATACATGACAGAATTAGCAGCATTGAGGTTAGTAATTTTGTATATATAAGTAACTGAAAAAGCAGAAAGCAATCAATTTTCTACTTTATGATATCAGTTTATAAATTCTATGAAAGATGATTTGTAAACGTAGGCCATGTTTTAAAAATTTGTAACATAGGAGCCACGAAGTTATTGATAGCGCATGCCATCCGAGAGAGACATTTGATTTGAATGAATCCTTCTCAAAATTCATTTCCCATTTGACACATGCAATTTCTTAACATTCAAAGGCAGTGCTACTCTGCATTGCAAGTTAAGTTCTCTTTGATACATTTTCTCAGCATATGATATTATTTTTCATACTTTTTTTAAAGAGTAAATTAACAACTTAATCCTTAAAAGATTCACGATATGTCAATTAAGTACCTCAAAGATTTTAGGTATCAATTTAATCCTAAATGTCTCAAATGTGTTACATTAGTTCTACCATCAATCTTAAGGAGTGAAACTAATATAAATGTAGACGTGGAGCTGAGGTGGCTTCGTGATGTTGATGTGGCTTTCATCCTGATTATGTGACTTTTTAACTGTAATTATAGAATAGAAATGCAATAAAGAGATAAAAATACCGGATTGTTTGTTGAGGGAAGTTGGAGGCTGCCACCGTAGATAAAGATGGACTACGAAACTTGCTACAAGAAATCTGAAGTACTACATTGATCTAGTTTGGCCACAATGTAACAACAAAAGGCTACCTAAAATAGCTTTACCATGTCCAGTGATAGACATGTTGTTTGTAGTTGTGGTAGGAAAGCAATATTTTTGAAGTCAAAAACCACAAAGAACTATGGTAAGATGTTTTACAGATATCTATATTGACAAAATGAGGAAATGAGCTGTGGTTTTTTTAAATGAGAGCAAGAAGACCATGGATCTATAGAGGCCACTATTGCAATAGAGAAAAAGGATGAGAGCAATGATAAAGAAAACAAGGCATTAACTAAATTAAAGAAGAAAAATAAGAAATTGTAAAAAGTGAAAAAACTGAAATTTGTTTGTTGTATTTTGTTGGTTTCGTTGATTGGTGTGTTGATTGGCCAGGTATATTAGGGGCAATGAAATTATTGATGTATTATTTATTTTGGAAATGCTAATTTGGTTAATTGGTGTGTTAATTGAAATGTAATTGTTGATGTATTATCTATTTTGGCAGTAAAATTATTGATGTACAATCTATTTTGATAGGGTATTTTGCTAGTTTTGTTAATTTGTGTGTTAATTGGAAATACCAATTTAAAGCAACCTATCATTGAAGTAAAATAATAGCATAATTAGGGAATAAAATAATAAAATAATTCCATCATTCGTTCGATTGGCTTTAAGGTTTTCAAAGTAACTAGCTTGTCCTCATTCAACATAAACTAAAGCTGGACCTATGACATAGGACACATTGTCAATAACGAAGCTAATAAAAACAACCTATATGTACTTGTTGATGGTGGAATTTGGTTCTGGACCAAACCCCAGTCAACGGTGATCGGTTCTTGGGCCCTGAACTGTTTCTAGGTGGATCGAATGAAAGAAGGAGATAATAGAGAGGAAGGGGAGCAAAGACGGACAATGGCAAGCAGTGCTTTTAATGTGGTTTGACTAAATTCGGGCGGCACCAGACCCTACGTCCACAGTGAAGTTTTATTAAGTTGAAGGAAAGTTTACAGAGCTTTGGCTAAGTTGTTTAAGCCTCTCCTCCTCTTTTTTTTCTAACAGTAATCTTTTATTTATAGAGAAAGAAAGGTTGCATGCAATGATCACAAGTTATAATTTTGTTACATCAAGAAATAAATGTAAAAGACAGAAGAACTCTTGCAATTTGGCTACTGCAGGCTGCTTTCTACTGGGAGGGCCCTTCTGGTCGGCTAGAATACAGGCTTGATGCAGGCCTGTTTGGAACTCCTTCTCACGGAGCTGTTGGGCTCGGGAAATGCTTTGCTTTCATGACCCGAGATCCCTAAGGTGGGATAGCTGCTGTTCTTCGAACAGCGAGGACAGGCTTGAGGTTGGAGGGACAAGCTCGAATTTCATGTGAGCTAGGACTTAGCAGAGCTATGTGTCAAATATGCAGGCCGGGACCTCGCACTCTCATCCTCAGCGAGTTGGATGCCCTCTAGCACAGATTTGGTTTCCACGGGGATTTTGGCCTACTTTTGCGAGATCAATTTTCACTTACAACAGTACTAATGTAGCTACACAGTAAAAAGACCAACAAAAATAACAGTTCTATATGAGCTAAAGCTAACTGCCTTAGGTTGAGTTGCTTGTTGCAGACTTGTGGGTTAATGTCACATCCTTCTTAAGCTTTTGCCTAATTGCTATGTTGGCTACTTGCAAGGTCTATAAAGTCACACAAGACTGACCTTTTTAATTCCATAATGCTAGTCTCATTCCTCCTAGTAAATGAGATGGCGTTGTTGCTGTTAAAGGTTTAGGGGTTGCTAGTGGAGGCCTCACAAGGTTTCTTCACAATTCTACTAGATCTTGTGTTGATACAGTAGGAGTCACTCTCATCCTACTTTTCCATTGTTGTGCCTATAACTAATTAGTGAATTAGTACATATGCATTTTGTGTAAACAACAACTAATAAGGAGTTAGTTAAGTTATACCTTTGCAGTGGATGAGGTTTGGGCCCTTGATTGAGACTACAATAGCTCTAACACTTGCTAGGATAAAAGGGGTTGTTGGGCTAAAGGCCTTTGTTGGGTTAAAAGAGTTGTTAGGGTTGAAAGCCCTTACTTCTTTTACATATTCTTTTGCCTTTTTGCTAATGGTTCACCTTTGCATGTCCTCACATTGTGCCCATGTTTTTTTCTTTTTGAGCCTTGCACCTCACCATAAGCCCTTTTCAATTTATATGGTTACTAGGCTCATTGTTATTTTTCTTTTTCCTTGACTTTGGCCTTCCAATAGGCCTTTTGATGATAGGTGGGCCTGGAAGTTCCTTTCCAGTGTTAGGCTAATATTTTTCACTAGCCACTAGTTGGATGTATGGGTTACTGGCCTTGTGGAAGCTTTCCACTAACAAAAGTGGATGCACATACTTCTCTAACTCCAAAGAACTCTATCTTGTTGTAGCCATTACATGCAGGCAAGGCACCCTAGTTAAGTATTATACCCTATAGGTACATGTGCTATGCTATAAGTTAATGATAACCTTTTGAGGCCCACATGTCACTTCAAATTTAGCACCATTAGGGTACCTACCTACTGAGAAGTCTAGTACTTGCTGACTAGTTTGGCTTCTTTTAACCTAGTTTGTGCAACTAGAGTTATTGGCCCTTTGTATCTACTAATCTTCTTCTTGTCAATGCTTCTCTTCTTCATTATGTACTGTCTAATTTCCTGTAGCATGATAATGATAGGCTTGCTTCTAGACTTCAAAATCTATCCATTGAATTACTCACACATGTTGCTTGATAATGAATGGTTCCTGACTAATGGGTTGAATGCAGCTCTAGTTCATGCTTCTAGTTTGATCTTTTTCAACCACTGCTAAGCATTTTCATTCATTTGCTCCATTTTTCCATGTTTTGATTTGTTAACGGTGAAATTGATTTGTACGGAGGACCCAAACTTCAGCCAACGGGGATGAGTTCAGGGACCCAATATTGCTTCCGAAGTGTGAGAGAAGATAGGCCGAGAGGAAGAGGGGATAGAGAGGTGGCGAGTTTAACGTGGTTTGACTAAATCTGGATGGCACCGGACCCTACGTCCACGGTGGAGATATATTGAAAAATGACTTTGGCAGAGTTTCTGCTTACAAAATTCGGCCTCTCCGCTTCTAACAAGGCAATCCTATTTATAGAGGAAGGAGGAGTTACATGCATTAATTACAAGCTGCAGTTGTGTTACATCAAGCTATAAATGGAAAAGATAATAAAAAGACTACAATTCGGCTACTGTAGAATGTAGGCTGTGGGGTGGGCC
>JANHAO010015253.1:0-14937 GCA_026873985.1 Saraca asoca | reverse complement strand
AGTTAATTGGGGAAGATAAATGAAAAGCAATAGAACACCCCCGACGCAGTGTCTAGCAAATATCGGTACGTAAGCAACACTGTGTTCCTGAAATAAATTCTTTTTTTATGTTTGTTTTATTATTATATGCCAAAAAAATTGAAAAGCAAAGCCATGGGGTCCACCACACGGTTTGATGTGGGTCCCTCCTCTTCCCTCATAAGTACTACATTTGCCAACTAATTAATTTAGGAGTAATGTTTATGATACATATTTTGAAACCATATTCATCCGTTTCTCAATGCATTTAGATTTTATCCACTTATTTTATCATTAATTTATGTTTTAACCCCCAAAACTTTAGCTTATTTACAAAATTACCCCACCCAAAAGCCAAGCTTTTCAAATAAGTCCCTAAAAATTTTTCAATTTAGTCCTTTTCATTTTCAACTTTTATTTTAAATTTCCCTTTTTATTTTCTAAATTTTTCGGGTATTACAATGGGTTCTTCGAATGGGATCTATTACCTCTTAGCCCAACAGTCCGATTTCAAGAGGGTTTTGTCTTAGGGGGATGCCAAGGGTAAATCAAATATAGGATAATATAAGACTTGTTGGTTCTACATTTCATGCCTATCTTTGCGTCCTCTTCGTAACTTTGATTTTGTTCTGACTTCCGGTAAGTGAGCCAAGGTCATGTGAGCTACTATGAATTCATATTTTTGTTTCTAATGTTTTGTTCTGTTCTTTGCAGCTAGGGTTGGCAAGGTAAAGCCAATGCATGAAGCTAAGGAGGCTAAAGTGTTATGCCGATTTCTCACTATTGGTGATTTACAGAATGATTTTAAATTTGATGATGACATCCTTCGATCCCATAAGCTTATTCCTGCATTAAACATTGAACTCACTAGAGATATCCGAGCTCGCTAGGTAAAGGAAATCAATCCTGCTCATTTTGAAGATTACGAGAAAATGGTGAAACTTCTTCTTCGAGATCTACCCTTCAATGAATCTGAAGAACTTGAGGTCGTTGCGATTGTGCCAGGTCCTGATGCTGCGACAGCCCCCCACTGTTTCAGATCAGTCTCCTCTTGTACTGACGGTAGTGTTTCCTCAAGAGTTAGCTCCTATCTTGCATCCTGAGGTGACTGAGGCAGTAGAGGTCGCAGTCATGTTTGAGCCTTCTGCCAAGAAACGAAGAGTAAACAAGGGGAAGAAGATTGCCACTTCTTCAAAATGGATGACTCCCAAAGTTATGACTGAGGAGCATTGTCTAAGCCTTGGTCCAAACATGGAGAGGTATTTCGATTTCGTCTAGGAGAATGTAGAGGAGCTCTTGGGATCTTGCACCAGCCCACAAGTGTTGGAAACAAATGAAATCTCAAGTGGGGGGCTTATGTGTTATACCGCCCGTCAAGGTTTGTTGGTAAGTAGCATCCTTTCACCTTGATTATTTTGCTCCTTCATGATCTAACATGACCCACTTAATTTTCCAGAGTTTACAGAATAGCTCAGTTGGTTAGAGCGTGTGGCTGTTAACCACAAGGTCAGAGGTTCGAGCCCTCCTTCTAGTGCCAAAATATTGACGATAAAATTTGGTTCAAAGTGCCCAAACTTCAGTCAATCAGGATGGTTCCTGAAATCCTAATTTACAAGTTGATAACTTGAGCTTAAACATAAAAGAGAGAGTGAGATAGAGGAAGAACAATGTACACAGGAGCTTTTATCGTGGTTCGGCTAAAGTTAATCAACCCCTACGTCCACGATGGTTTGTATTTGCCTTTAGGTTGTGGTTTCTCTCTATGCCTTAACAAAGTTATAGTATACAAGCTCTCTTTGTATTTCTGTAGAGTTTCTGCCTCTACCCCTTACAATGATCTCCTTCCTCCTATTTATAACGGCTGGAAGGTCACAAATGTAAATTAACAAATCATCAATTTGTTACATCAAGTAAAAAATGTATTTGATAAGTAGACTCCTCCAAATTGACTTCTGCAATTTATTTTTTACGTGTGGGCCATTTGTGAGCTGTTGTTTGTAGAAGGGCTTTGTAAGTTGTCTGTATATGGATGTGTTTTTGATTTGACCATAACAGGCTTTTGGTTGGGAGAGACATTGCGTCCTGTGAGCTAGTACTCTCATCATAGGGTTGTCGTTGATCTTCGGACAGTAAGGTTGAGCTCGCTTTGCGTTAAGTGAATTATTGGCTACGCGAGTCGGGACTTTTAGCTATCTTAAGCTTGCTTTGGCCTCGTCTTGTGCTAGAGACGTGGCTCGTGACTTGATGACCTCATTTAGCAACCTTAGGATCAGATAAACTGGACTTCTTTTTTTGAACTCGTTTTTTCAACCTTTTATCAACCCGTTTATAAAGTATCAATTTTTATCCATAACAATACCTGATTGCATATGGGTCATTCTCCTTTAGAAAAAGGAAAGGGCATTTGGAGAGAGAGAGAGAGATATATATATATATATATATTAATCCCTCGGGTGGGTCATTCTCCTTCTTTAGAAAAAGGAAAGGGCATTGGGGAGAGAGAGAGAGAGAGAGAGAGAGAGAGAGAGAGAGAGATTAATCCCTCAATGAAGGGGAACAGATTTAGATCTTCCTTCTTATTTCGATAATATTTTTGTCATGTTAGTAAAGAGAGATATATAAAAATTTTGTGTGGATTTTATTAGACATAAAAAAAAAAAGATTCTGAATCTTACCTAAAAGTTCTATGTTTATTTCTTTACAACATAATATGCTGGAACATGACAAGCAATAAAAGGAGGGATCCAAATTCAGGAGAAACTTACAAAAATATAGGTATAATTTTTTGGTGAAGTAATTATCTAATCAAAAGATCTTATTAGATCAAATATCAAAATGGACACCTTTTTATGCAAAATGTGGAATATACATTTTTTCTTGGTCCGTAAAAAATTTTATATTTATTTTTTTAATCATGATAAAAAAAAAATAATAATGAAAAAGAGAGAAACGCCAGCGTGCAATCAATTGTAAGCAGTAGAATTGTACATTCAGCATTCCTTCTCTGTGTAGGATGGGACTTGTCCTTTTACTTTTAATATAATCATTTTTTAGAGAAATTATTTCAACCTCTCTGAGTTAGGCTTATTTTTATAGAGATCCTTTTGTATTTTTGAAAATTATTATGACCTCCCTTATTATTAACAGAAGTTAACACTGTTAAAGGGGAGTCAAAATGTCATTTATACCCTTTGTTTGCAATGAAAAACTGTAAGACGACCTATTGTTTATATCTTCTTCTCCTTCTTCTTCTTTTTTTACTTTTTGTTTGCTGTTTCGTTTTGTTTTTGTTTTTAGTTTTTTTTGTTGCTGATTTTTAGTTATTTTATTTTTTTATTTTCTTTCTTTATTTCCAGTGTTTATTTATTTATTTATTGTTGTTGCTGCACTTTTTTGCTATTTTCTTTTTTTATTCCTGTGAATATTTGTTACGCATTTTACTTTCTTAATTTTTTTCTAATTTGGGGTTGATTAGTCTACTTAAAATACTATTTTATCTTTACTATGAGTTGTTTTAAACGTTAATTATGGTCTATATATGAATTTTTGGAGAAGTTTTTATCTTTTTATTTAATTTAAAAAATGATTAAAACTTGTGGTTGAATATTTTTCTTAGATTTTTTGAACATTTGGTTCAATTCCAAGTACTTAATTTTACTTATGTAATCATGTTTTTTTTTTAATTGTTCATATATTTTCTTTTACTTAGTATAATTTTAATTAATTAATATAATTTTGATAATAAAGTAAATCATATTAAATGCTATAGAGTAATTTGATGCATATTTATTTTCAAATGAATAAAATAAGACCTATTATTTATGAATCTTAATTTTTAACTTATTTAACTAAAGGAGTCTATATAAAATTTTTATATTTATTGAGTTGTAACATTAATAAAAATAGTTATAGAAACAGCCTAACCCTACAATTAATTAATTAACAAATTTTTTATATTAAATTTCCAAATATGACAATTAAATTATAGTTAAGTGTTAAAACTGGGATAATTTTAAGGTCAATTATATGGAAGCTTGAATTCTTTGAAAGGGATATATTACATTTACATCTTTTCACAATGTAAAAAGGGTATATTAAATTCAAAATAAATTAAGTCTAAAAATATATTTAATTTACATAAATTAACTGTAGTAATTAAACATAAGAATTATGTTTTCTTTTATTAAAAAGAAAATCTCTAATTTTAATTAAATTTTAGAATTTATTAAGATATATATTATTTTAGAATTTATTAAAGTATATATTTAACTAAATACTTAATGTATATTATTTGAGGCTCAGTTTTATTCAAAAGGTAGTATGCTATTTTTAGGCCTAAACTCAGTTGTATTGAAAAGAATACATATCAATTGTCCTCACTTGTAAAAGACAAAGGGGTCCAAAAAACCATTGCCTCAACATTCAGACTAGTATGGCCTCACTTTTTATCTGTGGCCCTGTACAAAAGTAATAGAATTATGCTTTTTGGATGGAAGGTTAATGACAAGGGGTCAGCATAATTTTAGTGATAAAAGTTACAGAGGGCAAACTAATTTCTCAAGAACAAGAGGGTTTGTGTCTACATAAACTTGAACTCAGAGAGGTTAAAGTAATTTATTCTAATTTTTTCAGTTTTTTCAATTTTTAATCTTACAATTACAATAAAATCTATTCAAGATGTCACACTCAAATTTTGACACGTAACCGACATAAAAAATTATTATAGAATAGTCTTCTACAAGTTTAATTCACAAGCAATGCAAGAATACTCAAATGCAGTACCATTTAAATAAGCCAAATAAAATATAATTTCTCAAAAAAATTAAAGTAACTCAAAAATGACAATTGTTTAGGAACATGTCCAAATTTTGATAAAATCTCTCCTATATTTTAGAAACTGGGGCTTTATGCCAGATTAATATTGCAGGCCCACACATCCTACCCAAAAACAATAGTCACATTACAACAACCAAATACATCAAGGACACATATGCATATGAGATCAAATTTTCTATTTCAAGTGTCTATTCACCTTAACATTATGTTATAAACACCTGAATGGGTTTTAATGTATAGTTTAAAGTGACTGACTTTAGTTTAGTTTTAAAAGCCTATAAATATAAAAAATTTGAAATGGGTGAATCATAAGGACTTAGTAAGTGAATTGTTAACGGTGGATTTTAGTTTGGGTCCAAATCCAGCCAATGGGAGTTCTTTTGAGACGCAAGTCATTTTCTAGTTGTGCAAGCCGAAGGAGAAAAGGATGGAGGAGGAAGAACAACGGAGAGCTGTGAGGTTTTTAACGTGATTTGATGAAAATCGGACGACATTGATCCCTATGTCCACGGTTAATATTATTATTTTTGAAGAAAATTTAGCAGAGTTACAATACAGTGTCTCAGGCTTCCTTTTTTTTTTTTTTTTATTTTATAGAGAGCTCCTTTTATTTGTAGAGAAGAGGAGATTACAAGTGTAATTTTACATGTTGCAATTCTATTACATCAAACATTAAATGTACAAAACTGCCTAAACTATTGCAAAATAGCTTCTGTAGGTTGCTTTCTGTGCATGGGGCCCGGTTGGCTATATTTTGCAGGCTGGCATTGAGAAATATCTGAAGGTGTTGGCTTCCGGTCTTGATTGTAGCAAACTGCTTAGCTGGGTGAGGTGCTGTGTGCAGTGAGCTTTATTCAGGATCACTACTGGCCTGGGGCTAGGAAGGTCGTGATCGTGCTTGGCGATGCGAGCTCTCTCTAGGTGAATTGTTGGCTACGCAAGTTGGTTTTGCCTCTAGCATGTTCGGGCCTTGTTCTGTCTCGGGATGCTCACGCTTTCTGTCTTGGCGATCTGACCTTCTAGCTTAGCGACCTGAGCTCGTCTCCTCGCAGCTTAACTATTCAAGCTCATTCCTTATCAACCTAGGGCCTTGACTAAGCGACCTTAAGCTTATGCAAGCTGAGTCCTCATGGATTAGACTTTGTTGTTAGGCTTTTACCAGCCCATTTTGCACTGTGCCGCAAAATACCCATAACATGAATAATCTACAATAATCCACAATCTAAAAGTACTGATTAATGAAATCAGGATAACATAATTTTTTAAAATAAACTAATTATCATAAATTGGGAAAATAAAAGATAAGAGATAAACATGAGGTTTTAAAATTTTACTAACTTACCAAAAATAAATTTAAATCTCAAACTCCGAAAATACCTTTTTTTTTTTTTTATGTAAACTAGTTCAAAAAAATAAAATAATTCATAACTTAATCTTACTTTTCATAAACCATTATCTTGTGCAAAAATCCACAATGCTTATGAAAACCTAGACAATTAATAACATAATATTCAAAATGTAACTTAGGATTCCACCAAGAGGGGGTGAATTGGTTTTAGGATTTTACAATTTTAAAATAGTTTTCTTCAATCCCTTTAAAAATTTAGCAAAAACAGTAAATTTTCTTAGAAACAATAAATATTTATCCATAAATAACACAGAAACTCTAGCCAACACAATATAAAAAATTCAACAAGAAAATGAACAATATTGAATATAAGCAAAGTATAGTGCAAAAAGTAAAGAAGTAAGGACTGAGAAATTCAAACACTCATTTATAGTGGTTTCCCCTTGGAAAATCATTTTTAAGGAATACATCCACTTCTAAGCTTTCAACCAAGCTCGAATCAACTAAATCAAAACCTCCAAGTTTAGACAAACACTGAAGAAATCAAAATACAACAACTGCTTAACCATAATTGCAACCCCTTTAAGATTCTTACTCAAAAGAAAGAAAGAAAGAAGGAGTTCAACCACTCCTCGACCTTAGGTTAGGCTACACCTATGAAACCTAGTAGTGTTTAATTTTAATTACAAGAGAAATTTGTCAACAACACAATAGCTCTAGATATGTAGATAAAGCACAATATGGTTAGATTCACTTAAATTTAGCTCAAATGTAAGAGAGGATGTAAAGAGTTGAAAAATAGATGTATTTGAAAGAGTTTACCTTTGAATAGTTAGGTTTTTGCATTAAGAAAATATGTGAAATGAATATTTATAGCAAATGAAAATACATCGCAAAAAACTAGTAGTTATATGTAAAACTGAATGTGTGATCATGATCAGTTCAAAATTTGAAATTCACGTAGAATCTTGAGATTAAAATTTGAAGGCTTGATTTGACTAGCCAAAATGCAGTTCAAAATCTGATTCTATTCACCTGAAGTTGCAAACCTTTGGTAAATTTAGGAATGCATGCAATCTGAATCGCGATTAAAATTGTGAAACATGATTTTGAGTTAATTCGAATATCACAAAAACTAGTTTAAATTTTAATTCTAATAACAAGGCGTGAATGTTTGCACTATTCCCACAAGCATAACCATAAAAACAATTTAAAATTATCAATTTGAATTATAAGTCTTGGAGATGAAAAAATTAAAATTTTATAGGATATTTCAACTGTTTTAATTGTTTTGTACTGTATAAAAACACTTAAAAAATTCAACGTCAAGCTAAATAAATATAGCAAATCATTTAGTAAGATGTTGGAATATTTTTGGTATAAATTTTCAAAAAATTTTTGTTTAGAAACAAAAGGCAAACCTTTTAAAAATAATTTGCAAATTTGAACTAATTCGAATAATTTTATGTAAGGCCTGATCTATATCTTCAACTTGAAGTCTAAGTCCATCCACAAATGAACCATTGAAAATAAATCAATTTAGCTAAACCAAAATTATTTATTGTTATTAAAATACAAATTTGCTCAATTTAAAAAATAAAGGTTAAGGATGATAGTTTCCTTCTTTTTTATGATGACAAATAATTATGGGGTCAGTAAGGGATTAAACATACATTTAAATCCTATAATATAATTTAACAAGAAAGAACAAGGCTCCCCTTTAAGCTAACATCCTTCCTCCAAAGGCATGCAACACTCATATCCCTAAAATACACATTACTTCCCCTTTTGGCATATCAAAAAGAGTATAATAACATATAAATCTAATAGTGAGAAGCATAAAAATCACTGAAAATAATCAAGATCAAGGTAAAATCTAGAAATAAATATCCATTAGAGTTATAAGCAATAGTAGCTAAAAATATTAAGAACCAAGGAACGGGCTAAGGGAACAGTAAAAATAGTCAGAATATCAAGAAACTAGACTAAAAACCTAGAGCATCCGAAGTAACAACATCTTGAATCTTATTGAGTTGTCCCTTCATGGCATTCAATCGATTATGAAAGGTTTCTAATTCTTGCATTCATGTTTGCTTCGATGAAGTCCATTCATTCATTTATTTATCGATGTGACTATTCTGTTGACCCTAAAAAACTGTGATTGCTGGAGTTGGAGCTGCCTCAGAAGAGTTAATATTTCATTTTGTAGATCCATTGAACCACTAGAATCAGAGATTAAAGCACTACCAGATCTTCCAGAAGCTGATCCATCTTGTCTCACCCATCTTTCATTCATTAATCTCAATTTAATTTGATATAAGGTCTTTTCATTCATTGTTGTTGTGCTACGCACATTTTCAATTTCTTTTTCCAAGGATAGAGGTACATGAAAATAGGAGAAGAATTCAATTAGCACTATTCTATAAGGTAAGAAACTTTGATTTGGTTTTGTGAAGAACGTGCCTATATAGGAAAGAATAGATATGGAATGCTGATTTCCAACCCTTTCTTCATTGCCTACATTAGAAAGATTTCATCTTCAATGATGTTGATGGAGTTGGTATGGTGAGGTTGGATTGTTTTCACAATTATATGTTGAAGGAGGTGATCCTCCACAGATAATCTAGTGATCATTAGCTCATTGGTGGTGACAACTAGTGTGTGGAGTTAGAAAATAACATTTTAATAACTTCTTCTTTTGAATACTCTTCTACATCTTTGCTAGTTATAAATTGAGATCCTCCTTCCATTCCATACAACGTGCATGAAGTCTCTACATCCAAGTTAATTGCCTTTCTTATAACAGATGCGGATAATTTGCTATTTGCTACTTCTAGGTTAATAGAAAACATTCTTACTAGCCTAGGGTAACAAGGATCGCTATAGCATACCAGACTCAGGAGTTTGTATTTCTCTAGCACATCATGCAGTTCTAAGTGACTTTCCTTAAGAAATTTTCTATCTTAAGACTTAATAGGAGAAATAATATTTTCTTTGTATTTGGTATACCTTTCATAGGACTCTACATTGGGAAAGAATTTTGGTCTCTAATAGCCATGTCAGTGCGATATCCCTTTTTATCACCCACGACTTTCTTCCTTTTCTTTGAACTAGAGGTGAAATGATCAATCATGGTGATTTTGTGAAAAGAGAGAGAAAGGGTGATTTCGGAGATTTAAGATTTTTGGGATTTAGGAGAAATTGATGATTGTAATCGGTTAAAATTGATAAAAATAGAACATAAAGTGTTTTGGAAAGGAGAAATTTGAGTTTAATCGGTTAGATTTCTTGAAAAATTAGAGAGAGGGTGAAAGGGTTTGAGAGAGAGGCGCTAGGTTTTGAAGAGAAAAATGGAATCTCATTTGACATAATGCGTGTAGGCTTATATAACCTGCTCGCAATCAGAATTGCATGCCTCAAAATGCATGAGCAATTCAAATTGCGAATATGATTGAACATATTCATCTCCAATTCGGCTCGCGATTAGAATCGTGAAGCTAGCTAATCATGCTAGAAGATTGTTGAAATGGATGATTTGAACTGAAAAATGAACTAAAAATAGACAATTCAAATTGAAAAACTCTAGAGCTTACCATAATACCAAATAATTTGCAATTTCTCCAGAAATACAACATAAACAAGGATCTTTTTAACCACATAATTGATTGAATAATATGAAGAATTAGCAATGAAAAGTAAGGAACCTACAAAAAAGACATGTAAGATTTTTTGATGCTTAAGTTAGTATTGATTTAAGAGAATTAACAAAAAAAAATTGAATCGAAATGAAAAATTTCAATAGAAATTAATTGTGAACCAAATAAATGAAGGGACTCCAATCAAGTAAGTGCATTTCCAAAGGATTCAGTAAGCCCAATTCTTTTCTAATAAATGTAAAATAATTTTCATTAAGAGGTTTTGTAAAAATGTTGGTAAGTTGAAAATCAGTTTGTATAAATTCAAGAAATGTCTCTCCTTTGAATATGATCTCTAATGAAATGATGCCTTATCTTAATATGCTTAGTTCTTGAGTGCATAACAGGATTTTTTAGTGAGGTTAATAGCGTTGTTATTATCACACTTAATTGGAATTTTTTTTCAAAATTCAATCATAGTTCTATAATTTTTATCTCTTCCAAAGAATTTAAGCGCAATAACTACTGGTGCTTATATATATTCTACTTCAGCAGTGAATATAGCTACATTATTTTGCTTATTACTGTGCTATGAGGCTAAAGAGTGGCTAAGAAATTGACATGCCTTACCAGTGCTTTTCCAATTTGTTCTACTTCTAATGAAGTCGACTTTAGAATAACCTATTAAATAGCTTAAGTTTGCTTTGGGATACCTCAAACCCATGTGTGGTGTGCCTACAAGGTATCTAAGGATTCTTTTAACAACAATCAAGTATGATTCCTTAGAATTAGATTGGAACCTTGAACACATACACATAGTAAACATAATATTGGGTCTACTTGTGATAAGATAAAGTAAGCTACCTATCATACCTTTATATACAGTGACATCAATTTTCTTATCTCTTTCATCAAGATCAAGTTTTGTGGAAAGACTTATAAGAGTATCAAAAGGTTAAGAAGATATCATGTCAAATCTTTTCAACAACTCTTTCATGTATTTAGTTTGGCTAATAAATATTTCATCCTTTGATTGCTTGATTTGAAAACTAAGGAAGTAGTAAAGCTTACCCATCACTGACATTTCAAATTCACCTTGTATAATCTTAAAAAATTCTTAGCGCAAGGTTTCATTAGTAGTAGCAAAAATAATGTCATTAACTTATATTTACACTAAGAGGATATCGTTTCTTTTATGTTTTATAAGCAGTGTAATATCAACTTTGCCTTTTGAAAAATTATTTTCTAAAAGAAATTTATTTAGGTGCTCATACCAAGCTCTAGGAACTTGTTAGAGACCATAAAGAGCCTCTTTAAGTTTATACACATGATTTGGATAGAGGTGATTTTCAAAACCGAAGAATTATTGAACATAAACATTTTCTATGATCAAATCATTTAAGAAGGTACTTTTAACATCTATTTGATAAAATTTGAAACCTTTAATGCAAGCATATGCTAATAACATCCTAATAGCCTCTGATCTTGCTACCAAAGCATAAGTTTTATCAAATCAATGCTTTTCTCTTGTTTGTAGCCTTTACCAACCAATCAGGCTTTGTTACTAACTATTACATCATTTTTTATCAAGTTTATTTTTAAAAATCCATTTAATTCCTATAATAGTATGATCAATTGGTCTTGGCACAAGATCCTAAACTTAATTTCTTTCAAATTGATTTAATTCCTCTTATATTGCCAAGAACTAATGCTTATCATTTATAGTATCGTCAATAGATTTAGGTTCAAATTGAGATAAACAGATTGAATGATCATAAAAATTCCTTAATGAATTACACATTACCCTTTGAAAGGAATCTCTAATCATTTCCTCATTCGAATGGCTCTTTATGATTTTCCAAGCTTTTTATAGGCGGCTAAGCAGTACATCATCCAAATTGATCAAAGAATAAGCTTTATTGTCTTTCTCATCATCTTTATCTCCTCCTTCTTTAACTCTTTCTTAAAGCTTATTTGGATCTTTTTGAGAAAGCCAAGAGTCCATTTGGTCATTATCATCATAATTTCTGGGAACACTTGAAATAAATTCATTAAATACAATATGGACGGATTCCTCTATTAGTAAGTTTCTTTTCTAATACACTTAAAAGCTTTACTTGTAGAAGAGAACCTAATAAATAATGCTTCATCAGATTTGGCATCAAATTTACCTAGTGTTGATAGTTGATTTTGGTAATCGATCAAAAGGGGTTCATGAAACTGAGCTACTACTCTATGGGATAACTCGTACAAATTGCGGTGAGATTCAGAGGAGGTAAGAGAATAGAACAAGAAAGAGTTTTTATTGTGGTTCGGCCAAAGTCTGTAAGACTCCTACGTCCATGGTGAGTTGTATTATTTTCTTCAAGAAGGGAGAACTTACAGTCACAGATTACTTTCTTTCCCTTTTTATATAGGGGAGCTTATGAAAGACAATAATAGTTTATTCTAACACAACTATGATTACATCTATGCTAGCATTAAATATTTAGACGGCAAGCAATAAATGCTGGGTAAATCATTGTCGGATCCTTGGGGGCTATGGGTTGTCAAAGTCCTTTAGGCGGCACCTGTCAAGCTCTTGATTAGTTCCCAGACGTTGGAGAGGGAGAAACTTGCTGGTGTCCTCGCCATTTAGAGCTCGCAACAGTCTTTGTCTACCATGAAGTCCCTGGAAGCCTCATCCGAGCTTGGGCTACTCTCTTTATTTCTAGGCCTTTCGCTTCTTAGGCCCTTATTATCAAGAAATCCCCACAACACCTAGGTTGTCTTTGTAATTATTATGCACAAAATATTTACAACTAAAAACATAAAAATGTGACATATTAGGCTTTCTTCCAAAATACAATTCATATAGGATTTTCTTAAGAATTGGCCTTATCAAGATATGATTCATAACATAACAAGCAATATTTATCGTATCAGCCAAAAATGACTTTGGAAGAATATTGTCATTAAGCATGGTCCTAGCCATTTCTTTTAGGCATCTACTTTTCCTTTTAATAACTCCATTTTATTGAGAAGTTTTAAGTGCAGAAAAGTTTTGACCTCTCCTATTTTCAATGCAATAACAAATAAACTTATGGTTATCAAACTCTCCATCATAATCACTTTTTATACTAGCTAGTAAAAGCTTGAAAGATATCACTCTTTTAAGTAAGAAACAATGTTCACATGAATCTTGAAAAGGCATTAATAATCACAAGCATATAGGAATTTTCACCATGACTTCTAACTCTTGAAGGAGCAATCAAGTTCATGTGAAGTAGTTGAAGTAATATTGATGTAGAAATATAGTTTTTAGGTTTAAAAGAAGATTTTACTTGTTTTCCCTTTTGATATGCATCGCAAATCGTATTTTTAAAGAATTTAATCTTAGGTAAATTGACAACTAAATCATTTTTAGACAAATTTTCAATCAAATCTATACTAGCATGTGCAAGTCTTTTATGCTAAATCTATGAATCATCATTCAAGCTAATCAAACATTTTGAATTTATAGTAGGCTCACTATCAATATCAATCATGTAAATATTATTAAATCTTTTGCCTACTAGCTTAATTTGCTTATCATTAATATTCTCAACTATGTAACAAGTGGAGTCA
Organism: Saraca asoca; assembly: GCA_026873985.1. Classification (NCBI taxonomy): domain Eukaryota; kingdom Viridiplantae; phylum Streptophyta; class Magnoliopsida; order Fabales; family Fabaceae; genus Saraca; species Saraca asoca. The sequence goes on along the minus strand of JANHAO010015253.1, from coordinate 1,494 downwards.
ATGGTGACTTTATTCCTCTATCACAGAATTAACTAATGCTAAGCAAATTATACTTAAGTTCTTTGATTAACAACACATTTTCTATAAAGGAATTAAGATTTTTATCTACTCTTCCTTTAACTATAACCTTTCTTTTGGTGTTATCCCCAAATGTGACATGTCCACCATCAATAAGAGAAAGCTAGAAAAACTTGGACTTGTCACCTATCATGTGTCAAGAGCATCCACTATCAAGAAATTACATATCGTTCAGGGATCTCCCACATACCTACACAAGAGAAATCATTCTTTTGAAATTGATACCTAAGCGGTCTTTGATCCACCAAAGTTAGTAACTTTAGAAGAAGAAGCTTTAGGAAGCCACACTAACTTTTCACCAACACTCAGAACATAAGTGTTCCTCTTGTGGGGATAAGAATAAATATTGTAGCCTCTTTGTCCACAATAGTGACATGTTATGTATGGTTGGTTTCCTATAGTTTTTCTAATAAAGAGGATTTTGTAAGAAGATTTTGGCAAATTTGGTGCATAAACAAGACATTCTTTGTTAAAACCACACCTTTGGCTTCCAAGGAGTATATTAAGTGATTTCTTGCCATTTGTGAATTTTTCCAAAGTTTTATTCAAATCATCATTTCTTGCCATTTGCACACACTTGGGACAATAGCTTAAGACTTTTATTTTCTTTCTTTAAATTATTATTTTTTTTTGTAAATCCTCAATATTACTTTCCAAAGAAGCAATGATCTTCTTAGAAGGAAGAACATTTTTCTTTGCCTTAAGCAAGTCATCATACAACTCATTATATAAATCATCAAAATCATCATTAGAGTGAATTGATTTATTGTCATATACCTTTACATTGTCTCCCATGCTATAAGGCAAAGTAAGGCTTCTTCATCTTTTTTATCCTTATAAGCTGAATCATTATCCTCATCTCCCCAAGTGGCAAAATGAGCTCTCTTAATGGGTTGCTTGTTTTTCTTCCTTTCCTTTTCCAATAGCCTTTTGAGATGATAGGGTAGTTCAGTTTAATATGGCCCGATTTTTTGTATTTGAAGCACGTAAGAGTGGAGGAATCGCTTTTCTCTCCTTTGTTACAATTCCTTCTAAGAAAGGGACCTTTCTTTTAACCACAAGACTTGTGAGCCTCTATAAGCCTTTGATATTTCTTAATTAGAAGAGCAACATCATTGTCTTCATTGAGGTCCTCTAAGCTTTCCAAATCATCATCTTTTTCTTCAAATGTAGCAGCTATTGGTCTGGATGGGTGCCCTAGGCCAATTTGATTGAGCCCTATTGCATTCAAGACTATACATTCTGTGAATTTGGATATTAAAGGTTGAATGTTCATCTTATATTTCATTCATTGTGCATTGCATACATAAGATGAAGTCCATGGTGGGAATTTATTTCATTCAATCAATTCTATAAGGGGTTATAGGATTGTGAGTGTGATTGTTAATGATATAAACTTCTGCACCAAAATGACAC
>JANHAO010015252.1:0-14918 GCA_026873985.1 Saraca asoca | reverse complement strand
ATAAATTGACTTACCGAAACTTTTGAAAAATTACCACTTCGATGCATACATCGATGTAACGATGAAAATCATTTGACTATACATCAATTTATACACCAATTAATTAGTGGATAACAAACCATAATCAATGTCACATCGATATAACAATGAATAAATTATTTTTCTGTTACAAATGGTTATGATAGTTATAACCACTCCACTACCACTTAACAACTTTGTCTATATAAATGGTTTTTCATAGAAAATCATTATGCATTAGATGATTCTTTGAAATCTCAAAAAAAAAAAATGTTTTACATACAAAAGATCATCTGAGAAAAACAACTGCAGATTTCTCTTTTCTTCATTTCACTCTTTTTGAAGAAATTCTTCAAATATTCAATCAAGTTATCTGGATCAAATAGTATACGAGTTTATCTTAGTTTGTTTAAGATTTCCATCTTAAATGTCTGGTATTGTATTTCTTACACTTCTTATCTCTGTTTTTATTTTAAGATTTCTAAGGATTTAGAAATCTTGTATAAGTTAGCAAGAACCTATCAATCTTGTATTTTCTTTTAGGTTTAGAAGAGCCTATTCCCAATTCTTCTAAGCTAGCAAGAAACCTATTAATTTCTTGTGTGTATTATAAAAACTGGCAATTCAAAAGTCTAGTAATTCTGATGTTTTTGTGATCAATTGAAGAGGTTTTTCAGTTGATGAAAGATCAAGTGGAGTAGACTTAAAATTGCGGTTTTAATTCAAGTTGAACCACTTTAAAAAGTTGTGTCTCAAATTCTCGTTAACATTCTTATTTTGTTGTTTTATTAATTTTGATATCTGTCAATTTATTTTATTGATTATCAATTCTGCAGAATAGATTTAAATAAACAAAGCTATATACAATTCTCCAACAAGATAAGGGTAAGATCCACATTTAATTGAATTTTGCACATTTAACTTTTAAGTTTTACCCACCAATCTTTTTATATCTTTGGGACCTGACAGATATGAAACTGAAAGGCAGAATCTATTATGGGTTGGTCTATTCAGTAGAGCTAGTTTTGGGTTTCACCTCACAAGTTGAGTTAGAAACATCTATTTCGTTCAAGGTCTAGGCCATTAGATTACTAAGAAGTAGGATTACAACTCTTATGAAGACACCAAAGTCTAATTGTGCTTTTATCCATCCCAAATGAGCAGCCCAAGTAGAGAAGAAGGGAGCTAATTGAAAACCTAGTTGAAACTCTTTAAATAGGGCATTATTTTCTTTTTCTCTAACTTTGGTAACTTTGTAAAGAGACAGAAACTCTCCTAGGACAAGAACACTACCTTATTTTAATTCATTTCTTTTATTTTATTTTCATTTTTAATTCTCTTATAATAAGTAGCCAAACTTTTCTTTCAATTCAAGAGAAATTCTACTTCAATTCAATCGTGATATTGAGACTTTATTTATATTGTTGATTTGTTTATGATTTGGTTATATATTATTTCTCTATTTTAATTGCATAGGATGATTAACTAATAGAGCCCATAAGTTAATTGTTTATTGTGATTATCTGCTAGCTTAAACTTCATAATCTATAAGCATTATGATAGTTAAGCAAAGTAGCAATTAGGTGTTATGATTATGTACTAGTGTATGATTGTTGTCCAATCTTAGCCTTTTCCTATTCTTAATGCTATTATTAATTTGATTGGGGTGTTGGGATTGAATCAAATTAGCAATAAGATTTGATTCAGATGCTGGGATTAAATTAATGAAATTAAGAAAGAATAATAAGAATTTAATTTAGGTGCTAGGCTTAAATTAGTTCTTGGCTAGGTAATCAAAGAGGGGATAGTACAATTTGCGTCAAAGATCAATTTGAGAATTGAATGCATGAATCTCTAAATTGAAGTTTTTCCATTTGAATTTCCCCTTCTCAAATTTTGTTTGGTTATCATGTTGTTTTTAAAATTCTATTTTTAAATTTTGTTTTAGATATCTAAAACTCCATTGTTCCAATCAACATTTAAACTGGTCATCCAATCCCTTGGATTTGATCTAGACACATCTTTCTACAAAATTAAGGTAGTTCAGTACACTTAATTCTGATAGATGCGACATCCATCATGTAACTATTATGTGATAACTAATAACCAACATTCCTTCTTAAAAAAATAGAGAAAATCGAACCAAAGCTTTTTAGAGAGGAAAAATTATTAGATGGAATGGAAAATTATAAAACCAATCCACTAGAGAAATGTACAGATGATATTTCATTTTCATAAAGTCCTTAAATTGTATAAATGCATGACACACACACATATATTTATATATATATATATATATATATGTGTGTGTGTGTATATTTGTTTTGCTTTGTGTGCCCTAACTTTTTTATATAAAACTTCACAATTGGATTGATATTGAAAATAATGAATTATTTTTTATTTATTTTTAGAGAAAATAAAGGTTTTTAATAATCATGTAATGATCACATGAGTACTTCGTTAAACTTATGGATGAAAAATAGATGGATATGGGTAAAATACACATGAATTAAAACACAATGAGGTATGATGCATTTTTTTAAAGGTCAATGATTTATATGCACATTTGGAAAGGTTTGGTGCATTTTAACCTTAAATAAATAATGTTGTAGAACTAGGGGTAATGGCACTGGTTTAGTTTTATAAGTTGTTATTCACTCATGCGCATCTCACAATTTTAATCAAACTAATTCTATTTTTTATTAAATTATTAATTGAAATTATGTCAAACATAAAATTTACATAATTTAAATATATAACTCAAAGTACAATTAACATTGTTCTTATAACAATATATTAGCTGTTTCATTTTTGAGGTAGAGAAGAATGTGCAGGTGAGGAAACGAGAAAAAAACAGAGATAATTTTACATGAACTCAGTTATATAAATTAGCAAATCAAATCAAATTAGTTACTAAAGGTGACGTTATCATTATTAGTTTAAGAGTAAATACATGAACAAGATTTTTTTTTAGACATGATCTCATAAGACTGTATAGATTACTTAATTAATCATTAATTGATCCATCGTCTTTAAAATAAAAAGTCTCGTCATTAATACATTCTTTCTTTTTAATAAATCTAATAATAATAATGTGCGACAATTGGCATAATTTATATGATCTGTTGATGATCTAAGACATAATTTACACATTTTATTTAGATTTAGTATTTACTAAATTTGACGAGAGTTCCTTTTATTTTTATTTTTTTAAAAAAAACCTCTCTGTTGAAGTATTCACTACAATTATAAGGGCAGTTATATAAATATATGATTACCAATTGAAACAATTTTCTTATCCATTGTCTATATATTATGAAGTAGATTTATTAATGAAAATTAATGTTTAAATATTTTCATAATTACATGTTATAATTTTCAAATTCATATTAATATTTGTTTTAGTTTAAGCAAAAAAAAAAAAAGTTGATATTTGATTTCAAAAGGGTAAAGAAAATGTTACTGACACCTAAAATTTTTCATGCAATGTTTTTTAGATCAACATGGGATAAAATTTGAGTTAAAATTAATTTAATTTATTTTAGATTAAATTACACTCTGGATCTTTATAGTTATAATTTTTTTTTTGAAATGATTACTTGTTGATGAACACAATTTATACATATTTTATATCTCTTCTATGCTTACTCTTTTGTCATATTCATGTATTTAACTGGATACTTGTGATTGGTTTTGTAGTTTGGTCAGTTCTTGAGCTTTATTGGATTGATTCGGTAATTTGGCACTATTTTAGGTTTTTGGATATATCTTAAGTTCTAGACTTTGGTTTTGAGTGATTCTTATGTATTTGCAAAGCTAAAAGAAAGGTTTAAAAATGTCATGAAAAGTCCAAATCCCAATTCAACTATTTGGAGGTCAAATTAAGCCTAAAATGCGAAATAGAGTGTTATCCTACTGACCTAAAACTAGTTTTAATATTTTAATCATAACTGGAGCTCTATCCCTCATTTTGGTACAAACTTAAGCCCATAGGATAGCTAAGGTCTATCCCCACAACTTTTATGGAGAGCTTGAGGTCAAACTACAACATTTTTATTAAATTTCAAGGGTGTGGACTTAAGTTCAAATTTTATTACGGGTAGGATTGCTCTGCAAAACTGTCTCATTTTTTAGTCCACAAGTTGAGTTAGGAATTGAATTTTTAAGCAACATCAAGGCCATTGGATTGTTAAGAGATAAAGCTACATTTCATATGAAGAGACCATGTCCAATAAAGCCTCTTTGTAGCCCTAATCTGTAGCCCAAGTAGAGATAGTGTAGTAAGCTCTTATAAAAGCTTAGCTGAACTCCAATTGTAATAACTTTTAGATTTATTTTCATCTTTTCTACTTTTCTGAAAAGGAGAAATTTTGATAGGGCAAGAACACTAGCCTCTTTTAGGTCCTCTCTTTCTTTCTTTTTTTTTACTTCTATTTTTACATTAATGTATCGCTAAACATCTATTTCAATTTAAGGTAAATTTTGCATTAATTCTCTTGTTGATTATGAGACTTACTTCTATTGTTAGTTTGTCCGCAATTTGATTCTTGTGATTCTCTATTTTAATGTTAATAATTGCTTGGGATAATTGATTAAGATGACTAGTTAATTAATTGTTCATTGTAATTTACTACTAGCTAAATTTCTATAAGCAATGTTGTTATTTATGGCTTTTTAGCTTAAATAGCAATAAGATTTTTGAGTGTGCACGCATGTGGGTTAATTATTCTAGAGAATTCAGGGTAATTAATCAATTTACTATGTAATAGGGTAAATTGATTAATTAGTCATGATATTTTTAGATCTTAATTTTATTGATGAATTAGTTGAGATGTTGGCCTTCAATCGATTTAGCAATAATAGTTAATTATATGCTAGGCTTGGTTAGCCAACTTAAGAAATTATAAAGAATTATTTAGGTACTGGGATTAATTAGATTTTTGGCTAAGCAATTAAAGAGGGAATGAAATCTTTGTGTCAATGATTACTTACTGAATTGATTACAAGAGTCCTTTGGATTGAAGTTTTTATCCTTAGATTTCCCCTTTTCTTTTGCTTCTGTTTGTTTATGTTATTACTATTTATTTAATTTATGTTTCTAATTAGTTAATCACTAACCCCCTCCATGTTCTATTATTGATACATATAAATTAATCACTAGTCTCTATGATTCGACTTGGATTCACCAATGCTGTATGTTTAGCTAATTTAACATTATCTTTACTAGTCTCAACAACTATCACTTGTAGTCTTAAAATTTAGAATTGGGTTCTTATAGTTTAAAATCGTTTCTAATTGGGTCCTTGTCATCAAAATTCTATCAATTCTTAATAATGTGGTAAACAACTTGTTGAATAGACTTACTCAAATTTGAAATTTGATCCTTATAGTTTAGAATAGTTTTTAATTAAATCCTTACCACTCATTTAGTGAAATAATTATAATAGCTAAAAAAAGTTTTTATCTTTTGTTATTAAAATTGAGATGCACTTAATACACATTAAATATCCAGTATAATAAAAATAAAATTTTAAATATGTTTTTATAAATTCTAAAATTTAATTAAATAAAATTTCAACCACAGTTAATAAAACTTGAGACATAAATTGGATCATAAAATAAACTAAACGATTATTTAGTAGTTAAAATAAATAATACTTCAAACATTTCAAACAATATTTAATAATAATTTATTTATTTCTAAAATAGTTATTATTAAAATTCTAGTTTAATAAATGACATATCAAAACATTGAAACAAACACAATAATTACTAAAATATTTTAATCATTCAAAGCATTAAAAACTTAAATTTCAAATTTGAAATGTTCAAATAAGTAAAAGAATATATTTCTTTTGGTAATTATTCTGGAAAATATATTTATTTATTTTTAATGTTTTAAATCATTAAATTCTTTTAGTAATTATTATGAAAAATAAATATTTTAAATTATTAAATAGTTATTAGTATTAGATATTTTAGCAATTATTATGAAAAAATAAATAGAAAAAGAATTTATTTACATTTTTATAAAATTTATTAAAATAGTTTAATAAGTTAAAATATTAGACACAAATAAATATTTTTTCATAATATTACTAAAGTAGAAAAGGAAAGGAAAAAAAAAAGAAAGGGTGGTTATAAAAATTTCGAGTGTACTACAACACTAGTTTTAATTTATTGTTAATTTAGAATTTAATTAAATAAAACTACAATAAAATACACTACAATGCATTTAATTTATAAAAATTAATTTTACAACTATATGTAGTTCACATAAATTAAGTATAATAGCAAAATACAAGTTTTAGATTTTCTATCATTAAAATTGATATTCAATTAATACACATTAAGTATATAGTGTAATAATAATTAATAGAATTTTATGCATACTACAGTAAATTCATGAAAGACATGAAAAAATAAAAATGAAAAATGAAAAAAAAAAGATATGAAATGAGTGGTAAGTTTACAATTAGAAATTATTTTAAGTTATAGAGACCCAATCCCAAATTTTAGTAAGTCCAATTAACAAATTGTTTGATATGTGATTAAGAATTAATAGAATCATGACAATAAGGATTCAATTAGAAATAATTTTAAACTTTAGGAACCCAATTCTAAATTTTAAAATTATAATTATCTATTTAAAAAATAAATTGAAATTATAAGAATCCAAACTGTAATTTAGCCTATATTTTAATTAAGTGGAATCAATTGAACTGAAAAAGGCAAATATTTTATTACGTATTACGTAACCTTGGACTATAATAAAACTACTCTCAATTATCTATGACCACATCATTATAACTACTACATTTTTATACAGGAAAATAAGGTTGAAAATGAGTTGAGGCAACTTGCAAGATACTTGGAATTAATTTAACTCGGGCTTTTAACTCATTAAATCAAGTGTATGAGTTAAATGAGAGATACATGAGTCAAATATTTTAATTTATTCGTTAAATAAGTTAAACTTGAGCCACATGATACTTAATTCATTTTTTACTAATCATGAGTTAAAACGATATTTACATATTATATTATATTACATATATGTAACCATACGAGTATATATATATATATATATATATACACACACACATACGATCCACACACAATTATATATACATATTACTTTTATATATATATATATACTTCATCCAACTATTTATTGGTGAAATCTTATCATAATTTTCTTATAAAAACTTGATGTGTGAATCTAGTCAGCCAAAGTCTTAAACCCTAAATTGTAAATTATGATGGCAAAATACAGAGAGAGAGAGAGAGAGAGAGAGAGAGAGAGAGAGAGAGAGAGAGAGAGAGAGAGAGAGAGAAAATATCAGAAGTTTTTAACGTGATTCGGCCTAGTGCATTGCCTATATTCATGGTTGTTTTATTTCTCTGTGTTTTTTGGCTGAGCCATAATATACTATGGTTGTCTATTTCTTATCTCTATATTTTTGTAGAGTAACAGTATATGTAGGTTGTCTTCCTGTACAATAATTTCAACCCCTATTTACATTGACGGGAGCATTACAATTTGAATGTAATTGATTACACTTTCATAATAGACAATAACGGACTTCCATAGGCAACTGAATAGATTTTCCTAGATTGATGGCTAGGAAAGCATACTTCAAGCTGCAGGCTAGGCCTTATCCTCAATGGCCTGAGGTTACTGCTTTGACTTTTGTTGATGAGCGATCTAAGTTCACATTTGGTGACCTGATACCTTGCTCTAGTGGCCTCGATCTTGGATGAATAGGGTCTTTATCAGCTAAACTTGTCCATTGGACTTTTACCAGCCTAAAAATACCCACAACGTTAACTCCCCAGCTCTCAATGCGATCTGTGGACTAAGAGTTGTAGTTTGCTGGTAAAAGCTAGCAATTGCTACAGGCTTCTCTTGTAATTTTCATTTCTTGAATTTTCATATGTACATTCACCTCAAGGTTTTTAGTGAACTTCTTTTATAATTTTCTTGCCAAGTTGAATGCTCGAGTTAATGCTGAGTTGAATGCTTAGTAGGTCACAGACAATAACTCAAAGGTTAACATGAATGTGTCTTAGCTCACAAATCATGGCTTAATGAATATTAGTCAAGTTAAATGCCTAATAAGTCGCATGATTGTGCCTCAACTAGCAAACCATGACTTTGTAAACTAGTCAAGTTGAATGCCCAATAGGTCACATGAATGCACCTCAGGTAGCAAATCATGGCTTTATTAGTCAAGTTGAGTGCCTAATAGGTTTCATGAATATGCCTTAGCTAACAAACCATGACTTTATTAACTTTGATAATAGCTCACTTCCTAAATAACTTTATAGGATTAAAAAGGCAAGCAAAAATTTATTGAAGATATGGGCATGGATGTTCAGCATTCCAAGCTCATGGAACTTTAGCTCTATTCATATTTGTTAAGTGATAAGCTCCATTTCCCAACTCTTCCATGATGATGTATGGGCCCTCCCAATTCAGACCTAGTGTCTCGTCTCTAGCCTTGGAAGCTCTAGGAAGAATAAGGCCCAGTATGATGTCACCAATTTTGCAATCCCAAACTTAGACCTTTCTGTTAGAGTATCTCGTGACCCATCACTTTTGCGATCTTAAGTATTTGAAAGGACGCTATAGTTATCATGGTGACCTTGATGCTGTGGCCACTCACTCTTGGCCTTCTTTGCAACCTGATTATTTGAGCCATCCTTCTAACTCTTTTTGTCATTCCTGCAATTGCTCCTCTTTTTATTTTGGTTAGAGCTATTTGCCTTGTCTTTTTTATTGGACTTCTTAGGGCCAAAGGTCTCTTCCCACCTGATTTCTTTGGTAGCTTATTCATAAAACTCACCCAAGTACCTACTAGAGACTTATATATGCTCTCATACAACTTTCCATCCTTGCGGAGTCTCACTAAGATCACTATTAGAATACTTTCATTTGAGGGATTCTCTACGTTGCTAACTTCACACCTAAATTAGGTGATGTAGTCTTTTAGTGATTCATTCTTCCATTGAAAGACCATTACGAGGTGGCAGGATGGTGTGAGATGCCTTCTCAGTGCTTTGTACTGGTTGATAAATCTCCTCTGGCACTTTTCCTAACTATCAATGCTACGAGCTAGAAGATTCCTGAGCCATGCTTGAGGTATGTCTCCAAGGGTGGCTGCAAAGACACAGCACTTAACCAAAGAGTTGGTCATCTGAAGATCCATTAGTACATTGAATGCATCCAAGTGGTTGTATAGGTCACCATCCCTATTGTATTGCAGGATAGTGGGAAACTTGAACCTATGAGGGAGCAGCTCTGTCTTGATCTCCCTAGTGAATGGCGTCCTCCTTGTATAACAATCTTAACTATCCTAAGCCTAAGGGCATTCTTGTAATTGTTGTACCCTCTAAAGTAGCTCCTTTTTCATCTAGTCTTGTGCCTCAGATCGACAGCTGGAAGATTGTTGGCTCCTTACACTTCCTTAGTTATAGGAGTAGTGATCTGAGGTTCTATGCCTTCTCTTATGCCCTTGACCCAGTGAGTATCAATCTAGAAAATGTCCTTGATTGGCCCTGTTCGAGCCTCCAATTTGACGTGAAGTCCCATGTCATTGATTATTTCCATCATTATCCTCTCGAGCTCAACAGACTTTCAATCTTGGCTGTAAGTTGGAAGAGCAAATTGAATGAGTGTGCTAAAGTACTTCTCTAATTAGCCTCTCCTCTCTAGCTCCTTCCTATGGCTGTTGGAGTACTTCTTTGGGTGCAGTGACCTCAACTTGCTTTGGCGTGCCCTGGGCTTATGCCTAAGACAATGCCTTAACCGCATCTGCCAGTTCCTTCACTGTGTTCTCAAGCACTTCCTGGTGCTGATGCCATGCTTACACTCCATCAATCCCTGGAATAATAATAACAAGCTGGTGAGGGGCCAATTGGGGCATGCCAGTGACAGCAACTATAGTGGGGATGGCAGAAGTGCCTACCACAATAAGAGCTAGGTCGCTAACTGCTAATACATCCCACTACTGCTCCACGTGACCCTCAGGCTGGTCAACTGCAACGTCTGAACTCCTGTTGGTTCTTCCTTTAGCCATCGTAATTGGATGGAAAATTAAGGAGAAGCAATTTATGGCTCTTCTTTTGTTGCCAAAATGTTGACGTGTGAATCCGATCAATCAAAGTCCTAAACCCCAAACTACAAATTGTGAAGGCAAAATAGCAAGAGAGAGAGAGAGAGAGAGAGAGAGGAAGAACAAGAAGACACTAAAAATTTTTAACGTGGCTTGGCCTAGTGCAATACCTACATCCACGGTTGTTTTGTTTCTCTGTGTTTTTTGGCTAAGCCATAATATACATTGGTTGTTTATTTCTTGTCTCTATATTTTTGTAGAGCAATAGTATATGTGGGTTGTCCCCCTGTACAATCATTTCAACCCCTATTTATAGTGGTTGGGACATTATAATTTGAAAGTAATTGATTACACTTTCATAATAGATAATAATGGATTTCTATAGGCAACTGAATGGACTTCCCTAGATTGATGGCTGGAAAAGCGTACTTTAAGCTGTGGGCAAGGCCTCATTCTCAATGACCTAAGGTTGCTTCTTGACCCTTATTGACCAATGATCTAAGTTCGCATTTTGTGACCTGATGCCTTGCTCTGGTGACCTCAATCCTGAATGAACTGAGTCCTTATCAACTGGACTTGTCATTGGGCTTTTACTAGCCCATTTGCATGACACCAAAAATACCCACATCAAAACTAATATCACTTTTTTGTCTAAAATTTTTTAAATAATCATGATCTCACAAGCTCAAACCAAGTGAAACTTGCGCTTAAAAAATCAAATGATTTATAAATGAGTTAAGCTATGAACTATGTAAAAAGTAAATGAGTTGAGCATAACCTGACCTCAACTTTGCTCGACTTGCATTGCCAACCTTATAAGTAAAGATATTCTAAGGTTGTGTTTGGATGGAGCATTTATAGATTTCAAGAAATTTGAAATGTAAGGAATTTAAATGACATCATTTCAATTCCCTTTATTTGAAGAATGACTTGTGTGGATTGCACATGTATTTGTGTTGATTTATTTTTAAGCACTTGTCCCTTATGGACTAATAAATGTTGTAATATGTTAATAGCAAGTAAGATAATATGTTAATTATTTACTTATCCCTCACAAACTAATAAACTTTTTTACGGTGTGTTTCCAATTTTCTGTTTGGTAATATTTTTTCAATCATTTTCCTTACGTTAAGGAAGCTATTGTTTTATTTCCAATTTCATAATAACACAATAAAACATAAGAGAAAATATAGATTACTCCTGAAGTTTATATGTGTGACAAAATTGAAATATAAACTTTAAAATCTTACATATTATTTCCCTAAACTTTCAGAAAAAGTGAAAATGTCTATGTTGTTGTTAAAAACTAATAGAAGTGACATATGTGAGCTATTTGTCATCCCTAATCTTTTTGTTTCTCTTCATTTAACCATGTTGTAGGACGAAAGCCACCTTTTACAACTAAATGATTTTTTTTTCCACTTTTCCTAGCAAAATGAGATGAATGGCTCTCTTTATACTCTGTTTCAAGAAATAATAAAACTCTCTTTGTTGACTACAAAATCTGGCTCTGAGCCAAACTCTGGCCAACTGAGTGGTTCTGGAACCCCAAACAACTTTTTGGTAAATGAAAATAAGAAATGAAGAGTAGAGATGGTGAGGAGGAAGTGTTGTGATGGAATGCTATATTTTAATGTGGTTCGCCTAAAACCAAGCAACACCAGTCTCTACATCCACTGTAGCTTTTTATTTATCTGGAAGAATTTTACAAGGTGCTAGTTTGGCTCATTTTCGCTTGCCCTACAGGGGTTTTCTTTTCCCTTTTTATAGAGAAAGAAAAGTTACATGTAATGATTACAAGTTGTAATTCTGTTATATCAAATATTAAATGTACAAGACAGCATAATCTCCTGCTATCTGGCTACTGCAGGTTATTTTCTGTGGGGTGGGCCCCTCCTATCTGCTAGAACTGAGGTTTGACGTGAACTTGTCTAGAGCTCTATATTGCTGAGTATCTTGCTGAGCTTCCTACCTAGGTGGTGTTTCCTTCTGCGAGCTTATATCCTCGTGGTTGTTGCTTTCTTCCACTCAGCAAGGACGAGCTTACCTGTAGTGAGGTGAGCTCGTTCAGGAACGGTTGTTCAGCATGCGAGCCGGGATTTAGCGTTCTTATCCTCAGCAAGCTGGATGTCTCCTACCTTGGACTTAGCCTCTGTTGAGCCTTTGATCTGTTTTACGAGACTGATTTTTACCCATAACACTCTTACATTTTCATCAAACACAAAAACCCCAACCATATTTCAGTTGCAAATCCGAAAATCTAACCTACAATGCAAAATGCAAGTTCAACAAATGTATCAAACAAGAATTAAAAGGATTTTGTATCATTTGCAAACTAGTATTTTTTAGGAGAAAAAGAAGAAAAATTTATAGAATATACAAGGTGATGGGAATTCAGTTTAGTAAAATCCAAAAACCTTACCTTAAATTTTAAAATCAATTTCAAACACCAAAATCTTTAGTCCTCATTGATTTTCTTTTAGAATTCTAGTATAAAGTTTGCATTTTTTTTTGTCAAATTGAATGGTGGCTTAATGTGAAAGAAATGAACACTAAAGGTCAACTTGGAGGTCATAAACGGCTCACCTGCGCTACCTCCATAAGTTTTAATAGCAATATAGATAATTTCACTTTTTCTAAAAGTTCAAAGGATAAAATGTGGGATTTTAAGGTTCATGTATCGTTTTTGTCATTTGCCTATATTGACCTTAGCCCTTATTTTCTAAATGCATAGATTTGTGTTTTAATGATAATAAACGATTTTGATTGATCTTATCTTGTTTATATTCAATGGAGCAAGCTTAGATACCCTTTGATTTCTTGATGAAGATTTAGTTTAGGCCTTGTTTAGTGAAACATGTAAAGGTGTAGATTTATTAGAATTTATCTCAAAGTTTGGAATAAATTTTTTGAAGGTTTTGCCTTATGAGCTTGATTAAAAAGCTTTTGAAAATTTTCACCAAAAACATTCCAATATATTCTTCAATGATTTATCAAATTCTTTAAAACTTGGAATTATGTTTTTGGATTGAAATATAAGGTTTGAAATGGTTTTCAAATGAATTTACAAAATTTATTTTTGAAACTCTGGCCCTATGATTCGAATCGCAACTTTGGCACTGTATTCGCAATCATGATCGTAAGAACAGGACAAGTACAAGAGAGCTTTGAAAACCTAGTAATTTGGATTGGTAATTATACTTGATTTTGCAATTCTGATCACAAGCCATTTAGGGGCTGCCGAAAGTTTGCAATGTAGGTGATTCAAATCGGCTTTTACATTTTATTTATGTAATTTGAATCAAAGATTTCATAACTGAATTTTCATGATTCTAATCATGACTTTGATCAAAAATTTAAATTTTGAATTTGTGATGATGATCGTAATTCTAATCGTAATGGATAAATTTTTAAATAATGGTCATTTTATTGTGTGCTTTGTTTACTTACTATAAATATCCATTTCATACATTTCCTCAATGTGAAACCCTATTATCCAAGAGGTAAATACTATTCATTTCTTCTATGCTTGAATTCTTCACTTGATTCCTTCAATATGAGCTAAATTTGATTGAATCTATACCTTTAATTCTTAAATTTGTTCTTGAAATTTCTTTTGTTTCATTTCAAACACTATTGGGTTTTCTAGAGTTAGCCTTACCTAGGATAGAAAAAGTGGTTGAGCTCTTTATTTTCCTTCTTTAAGTAAGGTTCTCATAGGGCATTTTTATTTTGGCTAAGCCATTGTTGTCAAGACTTCTCTATGTGCCTATTTTAAACTTAAACAGACTGATTATTTAGTGGATTTAAACTTGGTTGAGAGTTTGGAAGAGGATGTATGCCTTGGTGACAATTTTTCAAGGGGGAATCACTATAAATTTGCATTTGAATCTTTCTATCCTTACACTTTTACTTTCTACACTTTATATTGCTATGATTCTTTATTATTCATGTTGAAGATGATTTATTGATATTATGAGCTATTTATTTCTTCTTTCTAAGCATTTTTTGTTGATTTTACAAAATTTGAAAAGGCGATTTTTGAAAAAATATTTTCAAAAGTGTAAAATTCTAAAACCAATATAACCCTCTTGGTCAAATCTATGGCTACAATTCGCATATGAGCAAGGCTCTTGGTATTAAGGTGTATCGACCTCAAGAGGATTTTATGAATTTGAGTGGTTTTAATATTCTATCGAAGTGTCCTCCATTCAACAAACCCCTTGAGTTTAAAGGTCAACACTATATGTATTGGAAACAAAAAATGAAAGTTTTTATTAAAGCTATAAATATTGATATGTGGAAAATAGTGGAAGGTGAATATAATTTTCTAACCAATATTGAAAATAATATAACCATTTTCAAACCAAGAAGCGATTAAAGTAAAGATAAGAAAAAGAAACATCTTCTCATTTCTAAGGTTAAATGGATTTTATTCAATTTCTTATGGCCAAGTAAGTATAGGAGGGTATCAAACTGTTCTACTACTAAGGACATATGGGATGCACTCAAAGTGACTCACATTGGCACAACCCTAGTTAAAACTATTAGCCTAGATTACTCTACCTACATATTTTCTTTAGTTTTAATGTTAAAAAATAATTTTATCTAACAATATATTTTAGTGGTTTTGATTTGTTTTGCAGGTTTAAAGAAAAATGATTCAAGAGATCTAAGATCAATTTTTGGATTTATTATATTTTAATAGGATCTTTTGTAAATGAGTTCAAATGATATTTGATCCAAATATTTTAACTAAACAATGAGGTAGTCTTTAAACCA
>JANHAO010015251.1:0-14915 GCA_026873985.1 Saraca asoca | reverse complement strand
ATCCCCTAGTATATGAAAGAGTGAAAAAGTGCTTTCGTTGTTGTGGAATAAGAAGCCTTCGTATCTTAATGCATGTATTTAATTTGTTTAAAGCTATTAGAGCAGGATCTACTTTTTAGGGAATATAAATTGAAGCAATAACAAGAATATTTCTGGTGGAACAACTTTCACAATCCCTAAAGAAATAATTCACTAATAAATCGAGAGATAAGTAATTTGACTCATTCATATCTGAATCATGAATGTTAGAATCCATATTATACAAGAAGATAGTGCTTTTGCTAAATCGAATTGAAGGGTGATATAAAATTGGTCTATTTCTGGCATTATATCCATAAGTAGTGCATCCATCATAGTTATAGTTAGAAACTCCAGCTCCATATCAATATCAAGGTCACAGTCGATATCATCACTATCATCAATATCCTTATCCTCACTATCATCAATATCAATATCCTCATCCTCATTATCCTCACTATTGTCATTATGATCAATAAGAAAATCCTTAGGTTTGTTATCCATGAACTTGTTCAAAAATACTGCAATAAAAGGAACATAGGAGTTTGTGACTAAGTGTTTGACCAAATACAATCATCCAGTTCCTAAAGAACTTATCACTAAAATACCCTTAAGGGGAATAGGGCTAAGCAAAGTGAAAAGGGTTTTCCATGAGATGGGAAATGAAAACTATTAGCCCAACACAGGCTTTATGAATAAGTGATTATTTGATAATGAGCAAGGAATATCCATCTTTTTGCTAAACAAAATGCATTGAACTCATAATTCATTAGATCCTTTTATGAATGTCAACTAAGTGTCATAAGTAAATAGCTCTTGATTATTCAATCATTTGATAAATACAGTCATTCTTTGATAAATGATCACTATGTGTTAAACTCAATAGAATTTGATCAATCCTTTTTTTGTCATTAAGATAGAGAATTAAACCAAGAATGCTCTTTCTTTATCATTAACCCAATTACTATTCAACAACTAGGATTCTATTTGATCATCAATCCAATCATCATTCACATTTTTTCTTTTTCTTACCAAGGAATAGATCACTTTACTTGTATGACTTAGATGTCTCGAATTTCTCAAAAAAGTGATTTGATTGATGGGATTTGGTATGATCCTTATGAAATCAATGAGATTCCAATATTTTTTCTTAGAATGTATTAATTTGACCTCATAAGAGGGACCACCACCCGATAGCATTTTGCCACCAAAAGCAAAACACCATATTTCTTCTAGAAAATCTCCTAATTGTTCCAAAGCAACTAGAAAGAGATTCTTTAACCAAAAAGAATTTAGTTCAGATGTGGGATACCTATCCAAAAATTTTCAAAACTTAATCATGTATAATGGAATCATCAAAGATTTGACCTTTTTGAACTCTATCTGTAACTCACTATAGGCTCAAGAAACAAAGAGAAGATGTATACAAATGAGATATCTAGCAACAAGAAGAAGGAAAAGGATTAAATAAAGGAACTCTCAAACATTTAGCGATCTCAGATGTGTCAATATCAATGGTGACTCATATTTTGATGAATAATTTCTTCAGACAGAAGAAGATTATGTAAACACTTACTCAAAATCTCACTTATCAAATTCCATTGTAAAAGACACAATTTTTTCTGAAAAATTTGCTATGATCTATTTGATCCATGCATAATATCATGAAAATGGATACAAATTTTTTGCTGCTACTTAGTATCGACAATAAGTCTAAAAAGTATGTAAAAATATCAAATTTACATATTTGTAACCTATCAAAGTAAGGAACCATGGTATACATGTTTGGAATAGATTCCATTTTGAGAGTGTTGAAAAAGCACTATCTCGTTAAAAGGTTCTATACATCTGCCTTTTCTCAAGGCATTTTTTTAGACGAAGACTTTTTTTTTTCTTCTTTGAGATGGTAAATATTTCCCAAAATATAGAGTGTGAATCAAGCCCATGTTTGAGTGCTGTTGACGGTGAAATTCAATCGGTGTGGAGGACTCAAACTTTGGCCAATGGGAAGAGTTCTGGGAGCCAATGCTACTTTTGAAGTGCTAAAGAGATGGGACCAAGAGGAAAGAGATGAAATAGATGAGCAACACGTTTAATGTGGTTTGACTAAATCCGGGCAGTATCGGACCCTACGTCCACGATGGAGATTTTATTAATATGAAGTGTTTTTGCAGAGTTTTTGCTTACAAGATTGTCCTCCTTCTTACTAACAATGTAAGCCTATTTATATAGGAAGGAGGGGTTAGGTGCATTAATTACAAGCTACAGTTGTGTTACATCAAATAATAAATGAGAAAAGACAATAAAGAGGGCTACAATCTGGCTGTTGCAGAAGGTAGGCTGCTAAGTGGTCTGCCTAGGCCGACGGTAGACTTGTGTCTGTCGCTTGATCCCCCGGACAGGGGATTTATGACTTGAAGGCATCGCAAGTTTTTGCTGCAGTGAACATTGCTGTAGCGAGGAGGCGATCTCGAGCGAAGTGGTTGTTCACCTGATGATTCGATCTTGTGACTTCTTCACTAGTTCATCTCTCGTGGGGGAGGTTGTCTCATGGGGTACGTCTGAACCTCCTCCTAGGGTTGTTGTGATGCGATGAGCGAGGTAAGGCTTGGCACTCAGGATTACTTTGCTACTTATTGTTTACGGGATCGCAGGGCTTAGCCTTTGTTGTACTTGAAGGTTCATCCTTGTGAGGCTAATTTCTATATACAACATAAGTCCCCCAACTCTCAGTTTGCTTTGCGGACCAGGAGTTGCATATTTCTGAGGCTTGATTCGTATCTACAGTCAGTGTCATTCTTTAATCGAAGTGTCACGTCAGATGTTCTTCCATTTTTCTTTAGGCCATACTTTTCCCTGTTTGCCATTTTTGGCCATTAGTGTGGCATTGCCGCTTGTTTCAGGCCGTTAGATAAAGATCAGATTAGATTTTCTCTGGAATCTTCAAAGGGCTGAGCAAGTCTGTTTATAGCTTGGGGCGTTCTTTCTTTCAACCCAGAACAACTTAATGGAGGAGATTGAAGAGCCCCCTTTGCTTTGGTGTCTTAACTTCTAGTTTGTATGTGGGATGAGTTCTTCTCCTTTTAGGAACTATAATGAATGCTTCATGCATTATTGTATGCCAACTCATGATAACATAATGAGAATTTCTTCTTTTAGCCAGTCGACTGTGTTTCCATCATTTCTTTGACTGCCTGACTTAATACGAGAGAGAGGTATCGCGAGTGAGCCGCGCTTGAGAGATCTCTTTTGAGATTCGAGAGATATGTCCACATGAGAGCTGCGGGAATTTATTCGTATGAAAATTGTGACAAACTCGTCTGCATGAAAGTTACGGGTGGTCATGATGATTTTGTTTTGATAATGGCGAGGTGAAAACCATTCACTGTAGTGATGTTTGATTGAAAGGGTTATGCTGTAGCGAGGTAAAAATAGTTCACTGTAGCGAGTTTGATTGCAAGGTTATGTTGTAGTGAGGTAAAAACCGTTCATTATAGTGAGTTTGATTGTGAAGGTTGCGCTGTAGCGAGGTAAAAATCGTTTGCTGTAGCAAGTTTGATGATAAGGTTGCACTGTAGCGAGGTAAAAACTATTCGCTATAGTTGTAAAGGTTGCACTGTAGCGAGGTAAAAATTATTCGCTGTAGCGAGTTTGATTGTAAAGGTTGTGTTGTAGCGAGGTAAAAACCATTTATTGTAGCGAGTTTGATTGTAAGGTTATGTTGTAGCAAGGTAAAAACCGTTCATTGTAGCGAGTTTGATTGTAAAGTTTGCATTGTAGTAAGGCAAAAATCATTCGCTGTAGTGAGTTTGATTGTAAAGGTTGCACTGTAGCGAGGTAAAAATCGTTCGCTGTAGTGAGTTTGATTGTAAGGTTGCGCTGTAGCAAGGTAAAAATCATTCACTGTAGCGATGTTGTGAAGATAAAGAGAAGACTTTTGTCTACATAATGCTATTGGCCAACCGACAATTTTCATTGATTCAGTGTGCAACAGTTGGTGCAGCTAACTATCGTTGAGGAGTTACAAGATTTAGAATATGGTCTTAACGGAGGGCTCAGGCTCCTGAGTGATAACTCGCTGAGCTTGCTAAGTGCTCTATTCGGACAACCTTGTCACGTAGTCCTATAACTGACCCCATCTAATGAGGCCTTCAATAGCATTCTTCAGAGCATGGCACTCTGAGGTGGTGTGTCCAACCTCGTGGTGGTAAGCGCAAAATCTGCTCTGGTCCTTGGATTTGACTGTTATCCTCATTGGTTTGGGTCTTCCAAAATCTTTGTTATGCCTTTCTGCGGCAAAGATTTTGTCCTGTGTGTCTGACAGGATGCTATAGCTCTCGAAGCAGTCTTTGAGCCGCTAAGGCTTTTCCTTTTTTATGAGATGAGGAGTAGGGTTGTCATAACTCTCACTACCCCTCTTTTTGCTCACGGCGGGACCGTTGGGGCCCGCTTTATGCTTGGGTTCCTCCGTTCCAAAGGTTTCTTCCCATCTTATTTGCTTGGTCACCCGATCATAAAATTCGGTGAGGTCTCGAGCGGGGGACTTGTAGAGGCTTCTATACAACTTGTTGTCATTACGAAGTCCCGCTGAGATGGCAGTTAGAATACTTTCTTCTAAAGGATTTTCCACAGAATTGGCCTCATGCCTGAACCAGGCCAGATAGTCTTTAAGCGACTCATCCTTACACTGGAAAATCATTGCGAGGTGGCAAGGGGGCATGAGTTGTTTCTTTAGCACCGATATTGGTCGACAAACTTCCTTTGACACTCTTCCCAGCTGCTGATGCTATGTGGGGGGAGTTGTCTGAACTAGGCACGAGGTATTGCCCCTAACATGGCAGGAAAGACACGGCACTTCACCATAGGGTCGATCGTCTGGAGGTCTATTTGAGTATTGAACGTGTCCAGGTGATCGCTCGGGTCACTGTTCCCATCATACAGCGGGATGTCGGGCACTTTAAGTTTTTGCGGGAGAGGTTGCTTCTCAATCTCCACAGAAAATGATGAGGTCTCCTCATGGCGAGGCTGATTGCTTTAATGTTGAGGGCACTCCTCTAGCTGTTTCAGCCTTTGGAGAACCTCTTTCATTACTGTTTGTTACCCTTCAAGATGAGGGATAGAGCTTTCCGTTCGCCATGAGCCCCCCAGTCGCTGGCTGTCGAGGTCATCACGGACCTCTTTCTAAGCTTCTTCACGAAGCTATTGGAGTTAAGCCATGACTTCTTCTTGCCTTTAGGCATTTTGTGCTTGTGCCTAAGCAAGCCCCTTGACAGTCTTAGCCAATTCCTTGATTGTGTTTTAAAGTACTGATAGGGATCAATCGGGCGTTTATGCCTCTTGAGCTTCAGGTGCAATGTCATGCTGAGAAGTCAGAGCTGTGGAATTCTGAGTTGTCCTTCCTCTGGCCATGATTACACTGTAGTAGGAACTTCAGAAAGCAGATGGATCCCCACAGACGGTGCCAAAAATGTTGACAGTGAAATTCGGTAGGTGTGGAGGACTCGAACTTCGGCCAACGGGAAGAGTTTTGGGACCCAATGCTTCTTTTGAAGTGCTGAAGAGATGGGACCAAGAGGAAGGAGATGAAATATATGAGCAACACGTTTAACGTGATTCGGCTAAATCTAGGCGGTACCAGACCCTACATCCATGGCGTAGATTTTATTAATATGAAGTGTTTTTGCAGAGTTTCTGCTTACAAGATTGTCCTTCTTCTTACTAACAATGTAAGCCTATTTATAAAGGAAGGAGGGGTTACATGCATTAATTACAAGCTACAGTTGTGTTACATCAAATAATAAATGAGAAAAGACAATAAAGAGGGCTACAATCTGGCTGTTGCAAAAGGTAGGCTGCTGAGTGGTCTCCCTAGGCCGGTGATAGACTTGTGTCTGTCGTTTGATCCCCTGGACAGGGGATTTATGACTTGAAGGCATCGCAAGTTTCTACTGCAGTGAACATTGCTGTAGTGAGGAGGCGATCTCGAGCAAAGTGGCTGTTCACCCGACGATTCGGTCTTGTGACTTCTTCGCTGGTTCATCTCTCATAGGGGAGGTTGTCTCATGGGGCGCATCCGAACCTCCTCACAGGGTCATTGTGATGCGATGAGTGAGGCAGGGCTTGGCGCTTGGGCTTACTTTGCTGCTTATTGCTTGCGAGATCGCAGGGCTTAGCCTTCGTTGTACATGAAGGTTCGTCCTTGCGAGGCTAATTTCTATATACAACAAGTGCAATATTGAGATATTGATGCATGTTGCTCTCTTCTAAATTAGATAGATTCATATATAAAAGTGGTTGACAATAAGTTCTTTCAAAATTGAATATTTATCCCTTTGTTAGAGGTGTTCCAGAAATGTCTACGATCTTTTAAATAGCTCTATGAATGAATGGATCGAATCAAATTTGAAAATGGAATGATTTGTACAAGTTATACATATTGTCACCACTTTGCAAAAAGTTGTTAGGTATGAATATGTTAGATACCTATGATTTGATTGGTGAAATAGTATCTCTTTCCAAAAAAAAAGCATTTTTTTACCACCGCACAAAGAAAATATTTTGTTGTGAATGAACAAGATATTGAGGAATTGCCCATACATAAAATCATAATTATGGATATGAACCTTTTCCACATAAAAGGGGAATCTTTTATTACAATAGAAGCAAAAGTGATACCAATTATTCAAGAATCAAAGTCAATTCGTTTATAAAAAGAGGATAACAATGAACTTCTATGAAATGGTTTCACTAGATTCAGCCAATTATCTTGATCTTGGGATATCATTGAGAAATAGGAATCCATGTTATCAAAAGATTTCTTGCAATTCTTTCTAGTATGGAATGATTCAATCATCCACTTTGGTATTGTTAGGTCCCGTGAATTAGAAAATAAAATGTGAAAATCATGGATTTTGCCCTTATTCCTATAGAGGAATGTATATGCTCCTTTATATGAAATAAATTCTTCTTTTTAATCTTGAGAGAAATTGTATTTTATCCTTTTTAATCAAGAGGCACAATAGAGTATTAGTTAATGAATATGCAAATGGTAAAATTAATAGTTATGTAGCAAGATTATAAATGTAGGAGCAAAAAAGTAAGGATTAAGAAACAAGTTTTTAAAGTGGTTCAACTTGAATTGAAACCACAATTCAAGTCCACTCCACTTGGATAATCTTCAACCAAATTACCACTTCAATTAAAGAAAAACATTAGGATTTAACAGGGCCCCTAAAATGCCAATTTACAACAAATGCACAAGAATTATAGGAATCTTGCAAACTTAGAAGAATTGCAAATAGGCTCTTCTAAACCTAAAACAAACACCAGAATTATAATAGGCCCTCGCAAACCTAAACAAGATTTCTATAAACCTAGAAACATTAAAAGCAATAACATAACAGAATAAGGTAAAGTGAAATACAATACCATAGGAGGATTTGAGAAACAATTCTCAAATAACTAAGATGAATTCAATAGAACTTTGATTCAACAACCATGATTAGATGTCAGAATTCTTGTGAGGCAGAGAGAAATTAGGTTTAGCTCTTTGTTCATAGATTTTTGCACTTCAAAAAAGGAGCAAATCATGTAGTTGTTAAGAAAATTGAAGGGTAGTTGGGTTTTTATGACAACTATAACGAACTATAACAAAATAACTGATTTTTAGTTAGTGAATCGCTTACTGAATTGATTCATAGAAAAATCCTAACATTTAGTTTTAAAAAATTTTGAAAACTGTTCTTTATGAATCGATTTGTATAGGTTTTCAAATATGGATTGATGCTTGAATTGATTCATAATGTGTAAAATAGTTTTTATAAAATCTACACTTTCTTCAAGTGGCTTTTCTACCTCATTTTGAAAATATTTATTTGAATCAAACTTCCTTTGAAATTCATTTACAAGAGATCCTAAAAAGATAAAATAATTCCTAATTCTAATATTGATCTTCTTGAATCACAAATATATACTTTGAAACCTACAAAATGAATTAAAATAAGTAGTGAAACATAATATCAAATTGTAATGTAAATGATTTGATTAAAATTATTTTTTTAACATCAAAACCAAGGAAATCTATGTAGCTAGAGAAATCTAGGCTAACAGGTATCTTATTGAATAAAAATGGTGATAATGTTCCTTCATTGATCAAGAATTTTGATTTTTAGGAAGTATCATGGTCATCCAATAAGAAAGGTTTCCATTTTTTCAAATGAATGATTTGAAGACCTATTGACTCAAACAACTAATTGTCAAGTTGATCATTTAGACCTTTCAATTCATAAATATGGATCTCAGACCTATGAATAGGAACACTCCCAAAACTCTCAAAGGAAAAAGGAAGTGAGTTAGACATAAAGCGAAGAAACTTGGACAAAAGAAACAAAGTGACTTAAACAAATCTTTTTTGTTGATAACCTTGGACCAATCAATCGAATATTGATTAATACATAATCAATCAAACGTTACTTGAAAATGACTATTCTGCTCAGAAATGAAATGTTCTAAATGTTCTTGGAAATTCTTGCTCCTATTGGACCATTTTTATTTATATGCATTAGGATCTGGATTCATGGATTTCTCGGTTCAAGAAATCCAAATAAAAGGATTGAACCATTTCTTCTAACTCTTTTTCAAGTTTGATAAATGTTAGTTGATCGTGTATTTCATTATAGTTCTATGATTCAGAGTATCATTTCCTATTTGATACCTTTGAATTACATATTCAAAGTTGTGATCAGATCTATTAATTAAAAAGAATCAAGTCAATACATTTCTTATGTACCCATAGGTGCTATATTGGATTTGAATCATATTTTGGATCAATCTATATTGATTGACTACCTCTATTATATTGTTGCTAGAAAATACCACTATTTTTGGTTCTAGATCTTCCAAATCATTCACGCAAGAGGTCCAGACCCATTTGTTTTTATCTTTTGATAAAAAGATTCATTCTCTTCAAAAAAAAAAATTAGAGGTAGAACCAATAAAGATTTCTTTTTTGATTAATCCCTGAAGTTCAATACCTCATTCAATAATTATTTTTGATCCAATCCAGAGGAATCAATAGAAAAGGCAAATCCTTTATGATACATCAGATCTAACTTGGTTATTGATAGGGTGAATAGATCCGCCATTTCTCGAAATCTCTCTTTTGATTCAAAATCATGGTGTAACATATATCCCCCTATTCTGATCATGGAATAGATGAAATAAAGCAAAAAAATTGATTTTTGTTCAAAAATGAAATCTTATTGGAACTATCCAATTCATTCTTCGAAACTGTATCAAATCCCAAATTTGATGAAATAGGATGAATTGATATGGTATTTTGTAAATACATTATTATTCGGAATATATTAACTATTTCTTTATTTTTTGTTCACTTGGAAAGAACAAAAGAAACATCTTGTTCTTTCTTCAACAATTTCTAATCTCTAGTGGACCTCTTAATAGGATTCAAACCTAGATGAAGTTCTAACCACCTATCAAAGAAAAAAGAATGAATGGATCTTGTAGGTGTCATCACCCAAACTCTTGGTCATGACCAGTGTGAATATAAATCTCTAATTGATACTCATCAGCCTTTAACTTGTCTCTATTATTCATTTCTACTCATTCTTGTTTTAATATTTCTTACTTACATATACTTAAACCCGATTGATTAATAGAGGTATCATAAACTTATAGACAAGGAAAGAAACATTGTCATATAAGCAAGTTTTTAAAATGTATAGAGGCATTGCCCAACCGTGACTCATGCCCCGGTTGAACTTCTATTCAGCTAGTTCTTAATAAACATATACTACTAAAAGACTCTTTATTGTGGTGGTATTTACATTAGTAGTGACTTCTATGAAGTTATTGCCCATCCTTACTTTTTAGAGGTGGGTTAATAGAAATTCTTGAGAATCTAAAAAATAATCCACAAAACAATGAGTTTGGGGCTCAATGAGATAAATTTGTACCTAACTTATGAATTTATCAACATTTAACCAAACACAAATACATTAAATCCTTAGAAAGCATAACTCATGCTAGAATTATTCAACACATCATAAGGGAATCAACCTTTGAGTAATATCACAATACATTTTCATTGTCACACTACAAAGAACTATGATTTTGTCCTGGCCTCAAGCTATTCTCACTAATCATTATAAGTTCAGGTCACAGTATTATATTACTTTCTAGCATTTCACAAGACTAAGTCTTCACTTGAGTTTATATCACATTGTCTTACCACATTAAATCTTCTTTTAGAATTTATTAGGATAACAATTATAATCAGATTATTTATACAGTTTCAAGCCGTTAACAACCATGTCACATAATCAAGACATATTTTATCACATTCTAATGCATTGAAAATAACAATTCCAATAAATAACATGTTGACAGTGAAATTCGGCTTGTACAAGAGACTCGAACTTCAGTCAATGGGATGTGAGTTTCAGGAATCAATACCGCTTTGGAAGTGTTGTGGAAGGAGTCGGGAGGAAGAGAGACGGTGGTTTTAACGTGGTTCAGCTAAATTTGAGTGGTACCGGACCCTACGTCCACGGCGTAGATTTTATTAATACTGAATAGTTTGCAGGAGTTCTGATTACAAGATTGCCCCCTTC
Organism: Saraca asoca; assembly: GCA_026873985.1. NCBI lineage: Eukaryota > Viridiplantae > Streptophyta > Magnoliopsida > Fabales > Fabaceae > Saraca > Saraca asoca. The sequence goes on along the minus strand of JANHAO010015251.1, from coordinate 4,266 downwards.
CTTCTTGCTAACAATGTAATCCTATTTATAGAGGAAGGAGTAGTCACATGCATTAATTACAAGCTACAGTTGTATCATATCAAATAAATGAGAAAAGATAATGAAAAGACCATATTCCAACTGTAGGCTATGGAAGTAGGCTTCCTAGGCTGGTTGTAGGCTTATGACCATTACTTGACGTCATCTCAATCATACAGAGGATTAATGACTCAGTGCTGGAGTTCAAACTTCGCGATCCTTGCGAGGCACCGAGGAGGTGAGCTTGGTACTGCTTACAGAAGGGTTAGCAAGCTCTTGTGAGGAGGTCGGTCATTTATAAGTGCCTTGCTGGGACATCGTGTAGTGAGGTACAGCTTGCTATGGAGGAGCTCGCTGACGTGCTCTTGACGGTGGAACGATCTTCTTTATTCGAGGATCCTGGGTTCCATAGCACAAGGTTTTTTGGAGGCTTCTCGCTGAGGCACGATGACTGGTCTTCGTTTCCTCGGGGACTTGTCCTTGCGAGGCCAATTTTAGTATACAACATAACATAATAAAGAAAAGCAATGTAAACCTACTCGTTACTCTAGTCTAGTCATAACCCATACAAACCATGCCTTGTCCCTTCAAAACCCACCTTATGCCCCTCTGCCAATTGGAACATGCAGATCCAGCATCCAGTTCATTATTTCTCGCCATATTCCATCATTCTCATAACATTCATAACATTGTATATCATACCATGTCTCATGTATATATGTAAGTTTTACACTATATAATCACCTAAAATGATTATAATTCTATCAATGATCATCACAAACTATCCAATATCATGTATACGTTTTCAAATTTGATAGCATAATATCATTCATAGTAATTGCATTTCTAAAATCATAGTCATTCATCACTTGACATCCTATGTTTCATAAGGAATTTTCAACTCATTTCTTATCATATATATATATATACATATTTATCACACATCATTGCCATTATATACCACAAGCCAGTTGTTATAGAATATTCAAATTTATACCTTATTCATAACTATATGGGTCCCATTATTATAACAAGTATCACAATCATTTTCCTATTATTGTTGTATAGACCATCATTCTATTACTGTTTGAAACTCATAATCTCTGTCACACTATCTTTATAACTATCCATATTGCTTCCATAACATTTGTGTATAAATAATTTCTAGCCTAATTAGTACTAAAATTAACTTCAAAATTATTTATTCAAAACTTCTCATATGTTTTATTCAACTTAATCGTATCTCATGTAAGTTAAGAGCCAAAGAATTAGAATAGTTTTCAAAGTAAAAGAAGTTTAAATTGAAAAAAGTGGAAAAATTTTGGAGGTGCAATCAGAATCACGAGCAGAATCGGGTTTGAAATTTGTGCAAAATCGCTATCAGAATCGCTAAAGAAATATGAGTAGAATTGAGGAAATTCAGTTAAAAATTTGAGTCTGCTCACGAAAATTTGAAAACTTTTAAGAAGTCCAAATTTAAACACGATTCAAATCACAATTAGAATAAAAAAATATAGTGAGAAATATTGATTCGAATCATATGAATTTAGTTCAAATTTTGAGTTGAATCATAAAGAACAAAAGTATTGGATTTTTGTGAGCATGATCATGGGTTTAGTTCAAAAAGCTGCAACTCAACTCACACAAGTAGGTTTTAAGTGAAAACAACAGAAAATAAGGGAAGCAACTTATCATTTAACCTTTTATTGAAAATCCTTATTTCAACAAGTTTTGAATATTTAAATAAGCTTATAACTTAGCTATTCCCATAGCAAACCATTCAATACCTCTACAAATCCATTCAACCTCAAATTTGGCTACATAATCACCAAAAACTCATCTTATCCATTTGCATTAACTAATCAACAAATCATAAATAAGAACACATCATAATTCACAAGAAAGGTAAGGATTACTCACCTTAGCAGCTGAAACATACAAATCAATATAGATCTCATAAAGATCTTCAATATTCTTCAAGAATACAAAAAGAAGGGTTCATTAGTTTTCAAATTTTCCAAGGATTTTTCCTTTTTAACTAATCATACATGATTAGAGTATGGTTCCATTTAATAGAAACAAGCTATATCTATTACATTCAAGATTTAAAACACCATAAAAATTAGATTGATTCATGGGTCGAATAATGAAGTGAATAGTGATAGTAGATTTCAAAAATTCACAACTTAACTTTCACTCCATGAATTAACTAAATTTTGATATCAAATTTAAAAGAAAGAAGAGAGAAATCAACTATAAAAATTTAAGAAATTATCATGGAAGGATGAAGGATCACCTGAAGAGAGAATGAGAGCTTATAGAAAGAGAGAATAAACTTGTAGGAGAAAAAGAAAGGTTGCTCGAAGCAACTAAAAAAGAGTTTAAAAAGGAGAAGGCAATTGCGTCTTGAGGAGCAAAAATGGAAAAGAAAATTGGTCAACTCTCTTTGACTTTCTTCCTTAACAAGTTTTATAATTTTTCTTGTTTAGTCACTTTGCTAATTTCTTCACCTAAAGTCCAAAATTGACATGCTTACCGATCACTAACAATAATGAAATTTTGACACAAATTAGTTAATTAATTACCTTTGTAATGACTATAAGTTTACACTCATTGGGTACTTGTAGCTCTAGTTTGGATTTTTCTGATGTTTTTTGAGTATTAATTTTTGAAAATACAAATTTTGCTCCATGAGCATCCAAATTGAGAATTTCCACTTTCTGAATATTCCTATTAATCATAAAATCTTTTCCCACTATGTTTGAGCTCTTCGTATCCCAAAATTTATAGTTTCAAATTCTTGAATTTTTCAAGGTTACCCTTTACAGATTTTTCCAAAAAGTCATTTTTGTTATCAAAATTCATTTTAGAAAAATCAGGATGTTACAGTAGGATTCCTAAGAAATTCTTCAATTTCTTCTGGGCTTCTCACATTCTGCAAATAGTTAAGACATTGAGCAATATCCAAAATGGCAATTAGGGAATCACTCTGATTCTATCTTTGTTTGTTTGGTTTGAAGAAAGGAATGATCCCAACAAAGAATCACCTTTATTTTAGTTGTTGAATCTCTCTTTGATTGATTAATGTGTGATATTTTGAATCCTCAATCCTAATGGAATCAAAGTGATCACTAGATTGATCAAAAGATCCTTTCAATTGGCTAGAATTTTTTACTTGCATAAAACTAGGTCTTGTGGAATTATATTGAATATTTGATGATACATTCCATACATTGCCAAAAAGTAAATCCTTATTTACCAACCATACATTGTCTAACCAAATCCAATTCTGTATTGATATGTTCCTCAAAAAATCCAATTCATGTAGATTCTTCCCCTAACCCTAACTAATTAAGAGATAGTAAACATGCTCAATATCATTTGATTGAATAGTTGACCCAGCCCCTTGTTGTTTAAAGAAACCCTCCACTTCCATAGGTATTTTTTCATGAAAAGCAAACATGAGATAATAAATCCAGTCTTTCACTAAGGTTTTGAATAGCTATCTTGAATTCAAGTACATATGAAAAATATATTCCATAGTCTATTTGATAATAAATCCAATCTATTTGAATATTGGTGATTCACAATTTCATTTAATTTTGATGATATTTACTATTCTTTTGCATATTTTAGCTAATATTAGCACATATGAAAAACAAATTCCATCCATGAGTTACTTAGGAAATGATCATTTAAAATATTATGTCAATTTCAAAATTACTATTATTTGTTATTTCAATTATTTTGAGCAAATTTTGAATGAAATATTATTGTCAATTCTTGTTCATCATGCAAATTCATATACCACAAAAATTTAAAACTCCAACCAACTTGGAGTCTTATGATGGGACAACTGATCCTCAAGAATATATTGTAGGCAATGTTGCTCTCTAGGGCCACAAACATGATCATGTGTCTTGACGTCGGATTTTGGTCAACGTTTCAAAATCCGGCCAACGAGGGATTCGTTGGGATCCCGGACCTGTTCTAGATTAGAGTGTGTATGCAGGTTGATCGACTGGGAGAGTGGGAGAAGAGACAAGGGAGAAGGCACAAGATTTTACGTGGTTCGGCTAAATCCAGATTTACTGGACCCTACGTCCACGGTACAGAGTTTTCTATTATGATTGTTCAGAATCATTTTTCCCTTTTTTGGGCCCCCCCTCTTGCTAACAATATCATCCTATTTATAGAGGAAGGATGGGCTCTGGTCATTAATTACAAGTTACAGTTGTGTCATATCAA